>CM061045.1:34548262-34823262 GCA_030762985.1 Adelphocoris suturalis
TTTTACCCCGACAGGCACGGCAAAGGGTGTCAACTGTCCCGCGACTACTCCTCGAACACCTCACCGAGGTGGCTAGCGTAGCCACCCGGACGGCGTGAAAATGGCGATAGTCGCGAGCCCCAATGCCCTCTGAAGCCCATTCCACCCACTGGGTGGAAATGGGGGATTCAGAGCACTGTCGGAGTTCTTTACCATCTACTGACTCATGCAGTGCAGCAGCCAACTCAGCAGATGAGCTGGGTTTTGGAGCAGTTGGTGTTGCTCGATCGCACCACAACAACTGCTGCCGGACAAAGTCCAGGTCAGCAGCAGTGCGGGCGACCTCCCAGCTCGAGCCCCTAAGGGCAAGCAGGCGCTGGCGGCGTAAAGATGGGATGCTGGCAGAAACAGAGACAATACCGAGCCCACCGGCCTTGACCGGTGCGTGGATGTAGGCACTTGGGACACCAGGTGGAAAGCCTAGCCAAGAGCGCACAGCAGAGCGAACTTCACGATCTAACTCAAGCAGCCTCCCAGCAGTAAGCCTGCCAAAGACTAACCCATAGGTTAGCTTTGGCAGTAAGTACGTGCGAAGGAGGCGCAGCTTCTGCTGTGGCTTCAATGGAGCCTTGGTGACACGAGCTAATGCTCCACCAAGGTCCACACCGCTTGCGGCTATAGTGGCCACACCCATGAAGTCGACCCCAAGGTACCGCCAGACCTCCAACACGGATCGGGCAGGGATGGAAGTTTGTCCTAAGACAAAACACTCCTCATCCACTACCTCACCTTATGCTGGCGACCTGACGGGACCAAGGAGACCGACCCACACTTAGCTGGGTTGACCACCAAACCACACCTGGCTAGCTGCTCAGCAAATGCGTTGAGGGAGATCTGCAAGCCCTCACGGGTTTCTGCGAGCAGGATAACATCATCAGCAAATGCTAATGCACCTACTCGCACCCCAGGGGCGAGATCAAACCCTATTTCAGCTGGCAGCTTACCCAAGGCCGTATCCACGACCAGGTTGAAGAGGAGTGGCGACAGAGGATCCCCCTGGCGCACCCCGCGCCCAATAACAACATCCCCTGACATCTCACCCTGTGCCTCGAGGACCGTCACGCCTTCGTGGTACAGACAGGCAACATACTCAATTAAACGAGCAGGTGCCCCGACACCACGAAGACAATCGGTCAGGGCAAAGTGGCTAACTGTGTCAAAGGCCTTGGCGACGTCCAGAGCGGCAAGATGGAGCTGCCGTTTCTTGATACGGGCCAGCGAAATGACAGTTTGGAGAACTGTTAGATTCTCCGCTGTGCCATCCGCTGGCGGAAATGCTATCTGGACGTCACCTATGACACCAGCCACTTGGAGGCGAGATGCCAGAACCTTTTGGAAGTGGCGGAAGACCACCGATGAAATAGAAATCGGACGGTAGCCTCCAGGCCCACTTCCCCCTTTCTTTGGGATGAAAATTGTCCGGGCACGGGTCAACGCTTTCGGGGGTCTTCCAGATAGTAGCAACAGGTTGAGGATGAGCAGCTTAACATTCTTTGGAGCCTTATTCCAGCGTCGGGCGGAAATACCATCGGGTCCAGCAGAAGTGGGGTTTTTGACACGGCACTTATGTGCCTCGTCACGAAGCACCGGTGTCCACATGATGCTGCGTAAGGAGTCCCTGGTGGAAGCTGAGGGTACTACTGGCTCACCAGAGTTGTGGCTGGGAGCACTCATAAGTGGCTCCCAGTAATCCAAAAACTCCTGGAGGGGGGGCATAACTTGTTCTTCCCCAGCTCCCTCCAGTACCTCCGCAGCTGCACGAGCCGGATGCTTCCTCCACAATCTCTGGACCCGCTGGTATTCCCGCCTCCTCGCTTGCTTAGCTGCTCTGCGACCTCCACGAGGCACCACATTAGGGGGAACTTCTCCCTGGTGCCTCGCCACGGTCGCTTCCTCAACCTGCGGAAAGATCCTCTGCACATAGGCCGCGACCTCGTCCTCCAAGCCATTTGGCCCCTCAACAGCCCGCCTCGCCAGATCCTGCAGGTAGGCACTCTCATAACCAACAATATTGCCTACCTGCTCCCCGAGCCTCAATACTTCAGTCTTCAAGTCTGAAAGAAGACCGGAGGTCACGGGGGAGGATTGCTGAATGGCGGGCTGTTGTCCCACGTCTGCCGGAGATGCGGGAGAGGCCCCACTGCTATTTGCCAGGATTGCATCCTGGACAAGCTGCTTGTAGTAGGGCCTCAGGCGAAGAGATTGAATGGCAGAAAGCGTGCGCATGGGAAAACGGGCTTGCAAGAAAACATTTATATTGCGTACCCCATTACTCACTGCTTCCGCCTCCTCTGCTGCCATTCGCCGCAAATCCTCAGAAGCATACCTAGGCCGCTCTCGCTCTATGTCAACTGCAGCGTTGGCCTGTACCGGATGCTTCTGCCAGACGTGGGCACTGAGGCCTCGCTTGGAACTGAAGGCTCTCTCGCAATGGGCACACTGGTGGGCATTCGTTGGGGCAGTGGATGAGGAGGAGGGATAGGATGATGAGGAAGAAGAAGAGGGAGAGGAAGACCGACGCCCCTGCCTGGGGCGCTCCCGAGCGCCTCCCCTAGAACCCCGCTGGCCAATGGGCGGGCGGGGGTTATGAGGCTCTCTGTAATTTTTGTCCATAACAAGGGAGACGCAATGAAAGGGTCGGGAGACCCGTTGACACGAGCCTCCCCCCTAATCGCCATTGGGTCATTCTGCCACCCTCCAGTAAACTGGAGGGTGCCCGGGTTGCACGACGGGGACGTATGACCTTGACTTGGGTAGGGATTTGAAGGAGCTCCGAAGAGATAAAAACACCAACAGTTACCCTACCCCAGCAACCTCCCCCCACACACACACACACACACACACACACACACACACACACACACACACACACGAACACACACACACACACACGCGCGCGCGCACGCACGCACGCAAGCACGCACGCACATTCATTTATTTATTTTTATATGTAAGTGAAATTCCAGACGACAACTCTCCTTAGGATTGAAATAAAAAATACATTCTTGCGCTAAAAAATCGAGCTTACCAAATAAAAGGATGAGTTCGTTGACCAGCACAAAAATTTCAATATTTGTTCAAAAAAAAATATATATACCTATATATATATATATATATATATATATATATATATATATATATATATATATATATATATTATTTATTTATTTATTTTTTATTTTTTTTTTTTTTTCCAGCAGATTAGTCAATAATGGACTAGAAAATAAAATATTCTATGTGCAAATTTATGATGAAAAAGTACTCAACTTTCATCAGCATTTGCTAAAAGTCAATTCAAACTGCAAAGAAAGCTAAAAATCCGAAATCTTGTTTGTATAGCGGATATTTAGAACGATTTTTGTGCCATAATATTAGTAGGTAACAATTTCTTAGCACTCATAGTGATCAAATATTATATCATATATAAAAACAATGTTGCATAATGTAATACGACAAACAATAAATAAAAATTCGCTTTTACGATCATGCTGCATGACTGGAATTTTTTTCTCGCGTCAAATTACAAATTTTATGGTTAAATTCGAAGATGAAATGTGAGCCTGAAGAGTGAATTTGGTCAAATCAAGGAACTTAGTAGTTTTGACGAAAAAGTATGTCAATCTAATCCAAATTCTATGTCGATAAATGTAGGTAAGCTCGAAATCTGCGATTCTTTTTTTTTTTTTTTTTTTTTTAATAGTATTGTTGATTTTACTTCTATTTGGCTAATAGAAGGAAAAAATACATTTTAGAGGTAAAAACCCGTATTTTTCAGAAAGAAAAAATATTTTTATAAACTAATTAGTTTTAGGATCCATTTCTCTATAACTTCAACACGCTGAATCGAATTGTAATATTCGTAGGTCTCCAGAACTATAAATATGAATTTGACAGCAACAAACGCTTGAAATCCTTAATAACTATAAACTATAAACAATAACAGTTACAAAAAACTTGTTAGTTAACGTGTAAAACTAGGCGTTTTTGCGTCAATACGAAGTCGGGGAGACACTCAATTCATTGGAAAACAATACAAACAAATCAACCTCACTCATAATTTTGTGAAGGATCATTTTTTCATAATCCCTTCATTTCAATTTTCTCCTCCAACTAGCTGAGTACAGAAAACTAAGACTTGAACCCAGTTTTGATCCTTACCCGCATTCATGCATTCATCAACAATCATATTTAATAGGATTTTTTAATGCGTTTATTTACAATTTTTACATGATAACACAAGCAACACTATAAACTTGAATACTCATCGAAAAAAAAGAAACAAATATTTGAAACACAATGTGTTATAACCCAAGCTAGGTATGAAGTGAATTATGTGAAAATCGAAACCATAGAAACAAAAGGAGGGACAATCCTGGAAGCTTGAAATGAGACAAAAGGAAACACCAATAATTACCTATAGTTCTTCTTTTTCTTACTTCATAGGGCGCCCTGTCTGACTGTTCTCGTTGTTCTTTCTCTCTCCATGGCTGCACAATTTCGGCGCGGGTTAAATCCCGAAATAACGTTTATATGGGGCGCTGCACGGAGCAAATACTGAAGTAATTCGATAGTGCACTTTCGGACGGGGTGGCAAATGGATAGTGGCGGAAGTAGTTTTCACGCGTTCTGGTGTGATGGTGGGAGGGCTTCCAGTTAGGCGGGAGGGAACTCTAGCTGGTCATTCATTATAAAGAATAAAATCTATGCATAAACTCAATGCTATTACCCCCGTTAAGTGAAATTTGTGCTGGGGGAGGAGCCGTAATTAGTTGTGCAAATTACTGATTTACTAAATACTACCTAATACTAATAAAAACAATTCCAATAAAACATGTTATCATGACTAATAGTAATCATCAAATACCGAGAAGAGAAGAAAAATAAATGAACACCGATAGATAAAAGCAAGTATCTATATTAAGGATCATTGAGTAAATATTTTTGTAAGTCACTCTTAAATACTGGTAAACTGGTTGAAGTTTTATGGCGGAATCCATAGTCGCTCCTCAACGCTGAGGCCTCCTCATGGTGGGTTGTTGAGGAGAATTTCACCCCATCGGTATTCAGAATCGCAAAGGTAAGGCTGACCTCCACATTTGAGCTGAGGTGGGTTCCTGTCTCCTTGACCAATTCAGAGTGGTCACATGCCGAGGCTGGCCTCCAAGCCTCCTCGAAAACCCCTATTCACAGACGATTTTTGAAGGTGAGATGGGAAATTTCTCGACTTCAGAGGGGTTGGAACTCCCTCGAAATGTTATTTTGGGCTTGTTTTGTCGTTGTTGCATTCGATTTTGTCTCTTTGGATTACTTATCAAGCTACTTTGGCGATGCTGAGTTTGTACATGTTTGTGTGGGACTACCAACTCGATGATGAAAATATGGTACTTCTCAGGATTGACTGTAGGGGGTTATGATGTTAACAACAAAATCTTTATCGATTTCTAGTTCTTTTCTCCGATTCATTGATTACATACGTTTGTTCGTTTCCGAAAGTTTAAAAAGGCAAAATAATCCTCGAAAAAAGTAGCGCTGTTAGAAAAGTAGGTAATTTTGACTTCATGAGCCAACTACGTTGTGGTGAGATTGTGGAAACCTACGTCACTGACTATCATGGGTCGACAAGTAAAAGTACCTAACAGTAGAAAGAGTTGAATTCAGACAACATAAAATTACAAATGGATAAATAAATTACATGAAATAATGTCGTTTGAATATAAAATAGAGAAGTAGAATATGTAATGTTGTCGGCTGAAGACAATCTGTGGTGAGAACAAGGGGCATTGTCGTACTAAAAATAAAGTCAATGTATTTGTATTTGAATTAAAATGGAAAAATAACAATGCAGGTCTCTTTTTGTGTTGCGAAAATGCGACACCAAAGTAGTGGTCATATGCCATACACACACATCCACTTATCTAGGTTAAACAACTTATCCAAGTTGATCCACTAATCCCAGTCTAACCACTTATCCAAGTCGATGGTAATAATGCAATGGGAAAACTGCGGGTGGAACGTGTTACATGTAGGCAATGTTCAATTTTTCTTTTCTTTCCTTTTTTTAACATTATGCCTTACAACTGCAAATATTTTTACCCGAATCACCTTTTAATTCTTATTGTTGGTAAATTCAATAGGTATCCATTGCTCTCGGAAGTAACCCTAATGCGATCTCGAAAGTAACCCCAATTTCTTTAAAGATCCGGATAATAATGATAAAAACGGATAAAAAGCCTCGCATCAGATGAGTTCATGTTCTATGACCTTGGCTTGAGTCAAGAAATTTCCCATCTCAAGGTGCGACTATGGTTTCCGCCCTTAATGTCACCAGGAAGCTTGTTAAACATTTTAACGCCATTATATGTAAAACAATTCTGACCTAAGGTCGTCAATCTGAGAGGTAACCTTAAAGTAATATCAGTAGCCGACCGAGTAATGCCATCCACTCGAACATAATTATATTTTTGTTAATAAATTTAAATTAAATTAATTTTTCTAACAATTTCCCATGAATCCAGAAGCTGAAACTCATTGAGTATTAAGTTTGCTGGCGTTCTAGATTTTTTCTGAAGTAAAATTTTTATCAATAGCTTCTAGGTCTTGTACAGTGGATCTAAAACCACTCGATAAGCTGAACCCCATACTACAATGCTGTGTGACATAACGGACTGAATGAGTGCAAGGTCCATAAGTCTCAAAGTTATGAGTCATGAAGCCTCTGACCGCCAGACATATTGGTATGAACCTTCTTAATTTTTTCGTTAGAAATTCAACATGCGGAAGCCATGTTAGACAGTGGTCCATTATTACTCCCAAATGCCGCGTTTGAGACACCTGTATTATAGAAGAGAATAATTAATAACGGGTTTAAAAAACATCAAATTTCCTTGATTTGATCAAAATTTACTTTTCCGGCTCAATTTCGTCCTCGAATTTAACTCTCGAAATTTGGATTATATAAAAGGAGCTCTGGAAGTGTAACGCTATTTCTAACGGTACTCCGAAATTCGAATTTACAGTCTAAATCAAGGAAAGTGTTGGTTGTTCTAATGTAAAAAAAAGTTGAACAATTACAGAACCTTCAATAACATGGAAGATATGGATTTAAAAAAATGTTATTGTGCATTTTTTGTTAGAAATTAATTGTAGAATCGGTCCCTATCGGGATATCTTTGGGTGATGTCACACCCTATAATACCTGTACCTATACCACTTATACCCATATCCCTGTTCCGACCCCATACTTCCTTTCAGGATTGCTGTTTATCGATGGTTTTCACCAATTTTGTCAAATATGGTCAATACACTCCTGTGATTAGAACAATCTACTCGTAAGTGTGCAATTCGATGTAAGCCTTGATGAACCCTCTCACTTCTGAAGAAAATTGAGTAGAGGCCTTAGAGACCTTCCCAGATTTAGGACAAATTTTGAAAAGTTGCCCTGATGAGAGTTTTTCATTAGCATTACTTGAAGAGCTTCCCATGCCGATTAGACAGTTAGCTAGTTTACCGTTGATTTAGATTTGAACCATAGCTGGTGATAGCTTGAGGGCTGAGCTGGCTCCTAATATAGTAGGTACAATAGTATCAGGAGTCTCTCTGTCAGACAGTACATTTTTTGAAAGGCAAACGCTTGAATAGTGACCGGTTTTCTTGCAATGGGTGGAAACCGAATCTTTGGGTGGGCAATTAGTCTGACGACGCAACTTATAACTTCCTCAGAAATAGCATTTTTTGCTTTCATGAGTGAGCGGTCTCAGTAGTTGGAACGGGGTAGGTGGGAAATTTAGTTTTGGAAATACGTTTCAGAGTTCTTCACAGCTACCTCAAGCGAACGTGGCTTGTTCGAATGCTTGAGTGAGTTGCAATGTTTTATTTTCTAAGAGGCGTTGGCGTATACTAGACGAGTGCAATCCTGCAATAAATGCGTCCCGAATGTGCTCATCCTTATTAGTCTGAGCCGAAACAGCTTTAAACCCACAGTATTTGGCGAGTGATTTGAGTACAATGACATATTGGTCCACTGTCTAAGAGGGAAGTTGTTTCCTAGTAGGCAGTTCATGACGAGCAATAATCTCATTTTTACCTCTCACGTACAAAGCACCAAGTGTAGTAATGGCCTCGTCTTAGGAAGAACAGTCGTAGACATTGGGCGCTAGAAAACTGGTAAGTACCTTTATCAAGCCTTGGTCATCATTTTCCGTTTTCTCTGTAAAATTTTCGAATGTGCGGAGCCAGTGAGCCCATTGGCGTTTGGCATTGGAGCTGTCTGGATCGGTGTTGAATCGTTCAGGACGAAAAAATACTTTCCTCAGTCGTTTGTTTTGCGAATTAAATTGTAATAATAAAACCTTTGAAACTTAGGCTTTAGTTCGCAAAACGTCCAGTAGGTAGTATCTTTGACAATAGTAAAAGTAGATAACTATGCAAAGAATCGGTTGACTGGTTCCAAGGCTTCATCAGCGACCACATGATGTTAGTGTTAATAATTTCCTTTAAAGCACAATCCCCTAGTTTGCCAAATCCACTCGACTGTTTTGGAATTCCTACACCAACTATATGACATGGTGGCGAACGACTAGTAAAATTTTCAAGACGATTAAGAGAATTTGGCGAACATGGGAGCAGTTTCGGCCCCCTGAAATCAATATTTCCATTGGATAAATCACATGACAAAAATGGTGTTTGCACAAAGATATGCGAAAACCGTTGTTGGGTTTTCGCATATCTTGAGATTTTGTCCAGCATTTGAGATATCAAATCTCTTGGAAACCTTGATTTCGTCCTCCTAGTGTTGGAAAATTGGCCACAATGCACCGGTATGTCTTTTCCATATATTTAGCCGAATGACTTCGTACGTTTTACTAGCACACAGAACCATACGATAAATATCAATAAAAGACAGCCTAAACCCTACGGATTTTTATTCGAGCCAAAGGAAATAACAACATAATGAAAAATAAATTATTTACTGTTTATAGATTAGGTACGAGTATACCTATATAATATCACTCGACAGGTGGACGACTGGAAAAGTCCCCTGAAAGCGTTTTAAGACTCTGTGGTGACATATATTGAAGTATTTTCTTTATTTATTTTATTATAATAATGAATAAGTAATTTCAAGGAGAGAGAAAGCTTTCAT
Source organism: Adelphocoris suturalis (assembly GCA_030762985.1). Lineage (NCBI taxonomy): Eukaryota > Metazoa > Arthropoda > Insecta > Hemiptera > Miridae > Adelphocoris > Adelphocoris suturalis. The sequence goes on from CM061045.1 coordinate 34,557,444, forward strand.
CAGAGTCGCCGAAATTTGGAAAATTGAAAAAGTCAGGATCTAATACTATGCAATAAATAAAAGAAGAGTATGAAGTGGATGTTGTAGAAGTATAACAGACTATTTTATTGTACGCCGTTCACCTCCTCCGTCCGTCCCCGTGAGCCCATAAGATCATCATTTATAGATTTAGTTATAAATATTAAACATTCCGAGATGTGGTTCTTGTATTCCGCCAGTAGACTATTTCAAGGGTAGCCAGAGGAGCATAAAGTATCTGGTGTTACTGGCTACTGGTGAGGCACAGCTTCTGTCTGCCACAAATATTATTTTCATACAAGGGATGTCGCACAGATGGGAGCGGTAAGGGGTTGCTCCGAAAATCGGGTCACCAAATGCTCCACTCTACACTGAAAAAACGTTCCCTTGCCACCCTTCAAATGGAGTACACACAAGGGAGTGATAGCTCTTGAATCACGATCTAGTCAAGGTCGAAGAGGCAACCAAAACTCGTACAGAAATATTACTGAATACATCCACTGTTGGGTCACCAGTTACCTACTTCTAAGAGTTTTTTTTCGCACTTCTTCTTTCAATTGCCTCCAAAATCCTACACAACTTACATCTACGCTATTCGAATCTATAACAAGGGGTATCCGGTGTGTGGGAAATTCACACGTTTAATGTCGTATTGGTATTCGGCCCCACGCACTCGGCTCCGTGTTTGTGTGTGTGTGTGTGTGTGTGTGTGTGTGTGTGTGTGTGTGTGTGTGTGTGTGTGTGTGTGTGTGTGTGTGTGTGTGTGTGTGTGTGTGTGTGTGTGTGTGTGTGTGTGCGTGCGTGTGTGCGTGTGTGCGTGCGTGCGTGCGTGCGTGCGTGTGCGTGCGTGCGTGCGTGTGTGTGTGTGTGTGTGTGTGTGGGTATGTTTGGGTTGCTGGGGTAGGGTAACTGTTGGTGTTTTTATCTCTTCGGAGCTCCTTCAAATCCCTACCCAAGTCATGGTCATACGTCCCCGTCGTGCAACCCGGGCACCCTCTGGGTGAACAGAGGGTGGCAGAATGACCCTCTGGCAATTAGGGGGGAGACTCGTGTCAACGGGTCTCCTGTCCCTTCTTATATGTGTCTCCCTGTTATGGAATCAGAAAACGCAGAGCCTCATAACCCCCGCCAGCCCATTGGCCAGCGGGGTTCTAGGGGAGGCGCTCGGGGGCGCCCCAGGCAGGGGCGTCGGTCTTCCTCCCCCTCTTCTTCTTCCTCATCATCCTATCCCTCCTCCTCATCCACTGCCCCAGCGAATGCCCACCAGTGTGCCCGTTGCCAGAGAGCCTTCAGTTCCAAGCGAGGCCTCAGTGCCCACGTCTGGCAGAAGCATCCAGTACAGGCCAACGCTGCAATTGATATAGAGCGAGAGCGGCCTACGTATGCTTCTGAGGATTTGCGGCGAATGGCAGCAGAGGAGGCGGAAGCAGTGCGTAATGGGGTACGCAATATGAATGTTTTCTTGCAAGCCCGTTTTCCCATGCGCACGCTTTCTGCCATTCAATCTCTTCGCCTGAGGCCCCACTATAAGCAGCTTGTCCAGGATGCAATCCTGGCAAATAGCAGTGGGGCCTCTCCCGCATCTCCGGCAGACGTGGGACAACAGCCCGCCATTCAGCAATCCTCCCCCGTGACCTCCGGTCTTCTTTCAGACTTGAAGACTGAAGTATTGAGGCTCGGGGAGCAGGTAGGCAATATTGTTGGTTATGAGAGTGCCTACCTGCAGGATCTGGCCAGTCGGGCTGTTGAGGGGCCAAATGGCTTGGAGGACGAGGTCGCGGCCTATGTGCAGAGGATCTTCCCGCAGGTTGAGGAAGGGACCGTGGCGAGACACCAGGGAGACGTTCCGTCTAATGTGGTGCCTCGTGGAGGTCGCAGAGCGGCTAAGCAAGCGAGGAGGCGGGAATACCAGCGCGTCCAGAGATTGTGGAGGAAGCATCCGGCTCGTGCAGCTGCGGAGGTACTGGAGGGAGCTGGGGGAGAACAAGTTATGCCCCCCCTCCAGGAGTTTGTGGATTACTGGGAGCCACTTATGAGTGCTCCCAGCCACAACTCTGGTGAGCCAGTAGTACCCCCAGCTTCCACCAGGGACTCCTTACGCAGCATCATGTGCACACCGGTGCTTCATGACGAGGCACATAAGTGCCGTGTCAAAAACTCCACGTCTGCTGGACCCGATGGTATTTCCGCCCGACGCTGGAATAAAGCTCCAAAGAATGTTAAGCTGCTCATCCTCAACCTGTTGCTACTATCTGGAAGACCCCCGAAAGCGTTGACCCATGCCCGGACAATTTTCATCCCAAAGAAAGGGGGAAGTGGGCCTGGAGGCTACCGTCCAATTTCTATTTCGTCGGTGGTCTTCCGCCACTTCCAAAAGGTTCTGGCATCTCGCCTCCAAGTGGCTGGTGTCATAGGTGACGTCCAGAGAGCATTTCGGCCAGCGGATGGCACAGCAGAGAATCTTACAGTTCTCCAAACTGTCATTTCGCTGGCCCGTATCAAGAAACGGCAGTTCCATCTTGCCGCTCTGGACGTCGCTAAGGCCTTTGACACAGTTAGCCACTTTGCCCTGACCGATTGTCTTCGAGGTGTTGGGGCACCTGCTCGTTTAATTGAGTATGTTGCCTGTCTGTACCACGAAGGCGTGACGGTCCTCGAGGCACAGGGTGAGATGTCAGGGGATGTTGTCATTGGGCGCGGGGTACGCCAGGGGGATCCTCTGTCGCCACTCCTCTTCAACCTGGTCGTGGATACGGCCTTGGGTAAGCTGCCAGCTGAAATAGGGTTCGATCTCGCCCCTGGGGTGCGAGTAGGTGCATTAGCTTTTGCTGATGATGTCATCCTACTCGCAGAAACCCGTGAGGGCTTGCAGATCTCCCTCAACGCATTTGCTGAGCAGCTAGCCAGGTGTGGTTTGGTGGTCAACCCAGCTAAGTGTGGGTCGGTCTCCTTGGTCCCGTCGGGTCGCCAGCATAAGGTGAAGGTAGTGGATGAGGAGTGTTTTGTCTTAGGACAAACTTCCATCCCTGCCCGATCCGTGTTGGAGGTCTGGCGGTACCTTGGGGTCGACTTCATGGGTGTGGCCACTATAGCCGCAAGCCGTGTGGACCTTGATGGAGCATTAGCTTGTGTCACCAAGGCTCCATTGAAGCCACAGCAGAAGCTGCGCCTCCTTCGCACGTACTTACTGCCAAAGCTGACCTATGGGTTAGTCTTTGGCAGGCTTACTGCGGGGAGGCTGCTTGAGTTAGATCGTGAAGTTCGCTCTGCTGTGCGCTCTTGGCTAGGCTTTCCACCTGGTGTCCCAAGTGCCTATATCCATGCACCGGTCAAGGCCGGTGGGCTCGGTATTGTCTCTCTCTCAGCTAGTATACCATCTTTACACCGCCAGCGCCTGCTCGCCCTTAGGGGCTCAAGCTGGGAGGTCGCTCGCACTGCTGCTGACCTTGACTTTGTCAAGCAGCAGTTGTTGTGGTGCGACCGAGCAACACCAACTGCTCCCAAACCCAGCTCATCTGCTGAGTTCGCTGCTGCACTGCATGAGTCAGTAGACGGTAAAGAACTCCGACAGTGCTCTGAATCCCCCATTTCTTCCCAGTGGGTGGAATGGGCTTCAGAGGGCATTGGGGCCCGCGACTACCGCCATTTTCATGCCGTCCGGGTGGCCACATTGGCCACCTCGGTGAGGTGTTCGAGGAGTAGTCGCGGGACAGTGGATACCCTTTGCCGTGCCTGTCGGGGTAAAAATGAGAACCTGTATCATGTAGTGCAGCAGTGTCCTCGTACTCACGGTGGCCGCATTCTCCGTCATGATGCGGTTGCCAAGCAGATAGCAGGCGCTCTGTCATCCAGCGGTTGGGCTGTTGAGAGAGAGAGACTATATCACATGCCGAGTGACCGGGGCAAGAAGCCGGATATCGTTGCTGTCAAGCCCGATGGGTCTGCCATTATCCTGGATGTCCAGGTTGTCAGTGGCAGCGTGGACATGGAGCAGACCTGGCGGGCTAAGAAAAGTAAATATGATAGAAATGATCTGCGACAGGCGATATCTGAGCTAAAAGGAGTGGCACCTAATAACATCAAGGTCATGGCTGCGACCTTGTCATGGCGCGGGGTGTGGTGCGGGAAAAGCGCCACGGAGTTACTCGAGTTGGGCATCTCTGCAGGAGTACTCCGTGGTATCACCACCCGCGTCCTGAGGGGTTCTTACTTGAACTGGTGGTCATTCTATAGGGGCACTTCCTTTCATCCCATTCTTCCTCCTCGTCCTGCAACTTCCCTTATCCCTAGAGCCGGCGTCGGGTAAACCTGGGCGTCCTCCCCACTTTTTTATTTTATTTATTTATTTATTCAATTTAATGGTGTGCCCCCTCCGCCTTTGAGGGGAGTTTTGTAAAAAAAAAAAAAAAAAAAAAAAAAAAAAAAAAAAAAAAAAAAAAAAAAAAAAAAAGTGTGTGTGTGTGTGTGTTTTGAGCACATTAAATGGGTCAAATGTCAAAAATGTGCTAAAAAATCACTAAAAATGACTAAAAAACTGCTGAAAATTGTTGAATTAATATAGGTATTTTAGCAGAATTTTATTCGAAAGAGGTTTATTATTGGTGAACTAGAATATTGAAAATCCAAGCAGAAATTTATGCTGAAAAATATACTTAAATTTCATTAATATTTGCAAAAAAAAGGAAAAAACTGCAAAAAATTGGTAGTTAAAATCATTTTTTACCTAAAGTGCTGAATTTTCAAAACAATCTATATTGATAAAATCGAGAGTATGTGTATCTGAATCATGACATTTTTCGTTTCTTTTCCATTTCATGCTATATAAAGACGATTGGTACCATTTTATCAATTTTACTATGTCTGTCTGTCCGCTTTTGACGGTTACAGGGATCATTGGACCACTGGTGTGAGTGGGGGGAAAGGTCTGCATCAGTCCAACTTAAATTATAGGCTATTTGAAGTTTTTAAGATTTGAGCCAGAGAGGGTGTTTTATGTAAGGGGGAGGGGGTGAAATGGGGTATCATGGACATCAGTAAATAAACTAGAGACGTGATTTTTGAAATATGTTCGGGTTACTCCAACTTGAATCGTAGACTAGTTACTTGAAATTGTCAAACCCGACCATTAGGGGTTTTTTGTGGGGGAGGGGGGAGGGATGAAATGGGGTTATCTTGGACATCACTAAATAAACTGGGGTTGATTGGTAAGAAATGTTTGAAATACTCTTACTTGAATTGCAAACTACTTCAAGTTTTCCAATCTAACCCAAAGGGGATGGGGGCAGGTGGGGGGGGGGGGGGGGGGTGAAGATGGGGTATCATGGATATCACTGAATAAACTGGGGACCTGATTGCTAAAATATATTTGAATTACACTAACTCAAATCACAGGCTACAGGTGTAATGAGGTATCTTGGACATCACTGAATAAACTGAGGACCTGATTGATTGAACATGTTTGGAATAATTTAACTTGAATCACAAACTACTTGAAATTTTCAATTTTGAACCATAACGGGTATTTTGAGTGAGGGGTGGGGGGTGGAATGGGGTATCTTGAACATCACTGAATAAACTGAGGACCTGATTGATAAAATATGTTTGGATAACAGTAATAAAAACCACAGCCTACATAGAATTTTTCAATTTTGACCCATAGGGATTTTTTAGGGGGAGGAGGTTTGGGAAGGGGGATTTGTGACATCACTGAACAAGATGGGGATCTGATTGAGCGAATATGTTTAAAATACGTCAACTTCAATCACAGGCTATTAAAAGATTTTCTAGCCCCAACCATAGGGAAGTGTTTGTGGTAAGGAAAATAAAATGGGAGGGGGGAGGAGTGGTTAAATGGAATAATTTGGTCATCACCGAACGAACTGGTGATCTGATGTTGGGACGAATGAAACTGGATTAGTCTGAACGTTCTTTTGGGTTACCTATCAAGACTATTTTTAATCTGAAATATGGGGGATGTTTGTGGAGAGGGAGTGGGGATTGATCTCAGTATTTTGGTCCTAATAGGTAATTTATAAGTAAGTACTTTTAAGTAAGGACTTTTTTGAATCAGACCCGAAGTGATGGATGACACTGCTGGTTCCATCCAATCGCCAACTTTTTGAGAACTTAATTCATTTCCCCTCAACATCATTGTTCGTTTCTTGCCATCACCTGTTCCCAAAGCTTATTAGTTATCCGTCAAAACAGGTGGATCGAAATACGATAGGAAACGAGTTTCCAATACCTAGCCATTTCTCGTTTGAAAGCACCTGGAAGCAGGTTCAGTATCACTTTATTATAAAGGTTTATTTTGAGGGAAGGGGGCATATGTGCCAAGTTGGGTGGGCATTTCCGTTTGTAACAGGTATGCAAAGAACTAGTTGTTGAGACGGTGTGAGACGAAATCCTTCGAGTCCGACTCGGTAAAAGCAGACCAACGGTTAGGAAACTAATTTGACTATTCGTGAAACTTTTATAACCATTTCGTTTTGCCTATGACTATGACAATGCATTCTACGTTCGCGCATGAGCAGTGACCATAGATCCCATCGCGATTAGCTAGCACTTAGGTAACTAGCTACTATCATGCAGCTACCCTCAAAGATCAGGCGAATTCGGGAAGTTTGATCATAAAAAAATAGGTCTTTCATAAATTTGGGTGTGTGGCGCATGCAGACGTACGTTTTTATATAAAAAAGAATACGACGGAACCAATATAGAAATAAACCCCATAAATGTTGAAAATTGCATTGGAATCGGACTCTAAATTGTAGACTGTTTGCCCTCGACAAAGAAATAAGAAGGACAGAAGATCTCTAAGACGGAAAAACGAATAACAATATTATGATTAATTTATAATTTATTTTGACAAGTTGAACATGCATTCTGGTTTAAAATATATAAACCTTCGTATTACAGATTTAAATACTTCCAGAAAAGTGAACCCGAATTTTCCTATCCACATTCTCTATCATGAATGGTCCTAAAGAAAATAATTATTTGAAATAAAGCTTCGTTCTCAGTGCGCGTTCTGACAGTTCTCGAACTCATCAAAACTGGGACGGGAAATCCCGGGGCGTTCCGGAACTTGTGGAACCGCGTTCTGCACTGCGAACGATTTTAGAACTTGGGAGTGGAATAAACTGTGTTGCTCTTTGTAACCTCACTCAACTCGTGTTACCTTCTGGTGCTCCTTTTCAGAATATTTTTAGTGCCCGTGAATAATTTTATTAGGTACTTATTATGCCCGGGAATATTACTTAACTATTACCCCACGGCAATTAAGAAAAATATTCTACGATGACTGAGGAGTATACTCGAAAAAATTTGAGTTTCGTGGATGTAGACGAGATCCAACTATAACTTTAATCTCGTCCTAATAATCTACAAACCATGAAACACCGTGGTCGAAACTATCGCTTTCCGAACTTGACGAACTAGTTGACATTTCGATCATATAATAGGTACTTATACTAATGTATAAAGACTAAAGTATGATTACGTATGATTTCGATGAAGAAGATGAGAGTTGTTTACTCCATGAGGTCCGAAAATCGTGAAATGCGCATGCGTTAACTACGTCCTTGCGTTCGAGTTCTGACAGTTCGAAAAAAAACGGGGACTGTCAGAACCGTTCGGAACTCGGCGTTCTTGACGTTCCGGAACTGGGCGTTCTGGCACTTCTAAGTGGTAACATGAGGCATTTTCTTCCTCTGAATTCATAAAATACGAGTACTCTACAATAAAAGAGCCACTAACTAGTGGCAAAGAGTAACTACACTTAGAAAGCAATGAAATCTGTTTTTCATTTCTAGATGTGAAATCTCGCAAATTTTGCTTTGTATACTTGGACAAATTGGGTTCTATCAGTGTATCTGAAAATTATTACCACAGGTATAACTCACAAAACTTTACAATCCAACTTGCATAACTCTACATCTGCATGTAATTTTAGAGGAAATCTTGTCGATCATTCAGCTTCATAAATAACTTTCATAATCATGGCCTCATTTTATGAACACGTATTTGATTGTATTTTACTGCAACCTATGTAACGTTTGCGATCTATTGCCAGTTTCTATCTTAAATTCCCTAAGAAAATTAAAAGTAGCTATACCGATAGAAAGCTGATAAAACGGAGCATTTTTCAAGGTTTTCAGCCAGGGAACAGATAATCATTTACTAAATATAGAAAATCGTCAAACACTTTCAATAAAAACGGAACTAATTTTGATAAGTCAATTAGATTCGGTCAAGAACCAGTCTTGTAAAACATTTGACGTTATTTCCGATATTATATTCAACTTTTATTTGCATTGTATTCATGGGAAGGTATTTTAGTTTTTGTAAAACAAGGTTGCCAATGCGAAAACACTTTAAAACGTAAACACTAGAAAGCGGAGCGTTAGAAAAATCTCTACGAGGCACGAAACAAAGGATGGCTGATTGGTTTTGAAACAACCTGTATATTCGTTTCAAAAAAATGTAAGAAATGTTGGGAATATAAAAAAATAATAATAAGTGCAGTACAGTAGGCTCTACAAAAATGGGAAACCTTTTTGGAAAAACAATTTTGAAATCTCCTCTCAAAAAACCTCAATTGGTCCAAAACTTCAATTTGTGGGAAAATTAGATATTCTTAACTGGGATTCGTCTTTCCCAACGAATGCAAATCCTAATCTCCAGTTATTGAACCCTCATCAAGCTTTCCTTTATTTCAGAAAATCTTTATTGGAAAGTCGATGGAGTGTATTCGATTATGGGGAACATTTAAGATCAAACGACCTTCAGAACTGTATGAGTTCTAAATAACGGACACGAAACTAACTTGTTCAGGCTCTCATTAATTAGTGAATTTAATCATTAGTTGGAGGCTGTAAGTTTCTCGTGGGGCATAATCTACTTCGTACTTCGTAAATCAATATGCCCCCACTCCTTCCCTGCCTGATCCCAATCTCCTTTGCTCGCCTCACAAAGGTCACAAATGTTTCATAATAGAGTAAGTTTCAATTGGCAGACTATTGTGTGAGAATCCCCCTCTTCATCACCCAACCAAAAACGCTCTTAGCAAAAACACTGAACTTCCTTTAGCTTGGATGCTTTGTTATGAATATTGATCTTTATTGGCATTGTCGAGGCTCAATGGCTTTATTTTGCGTCCTTGCTTGCGTGTTTACAGAGAAACAAGGAACGGAAAAATGTCTGCCGAGGCATATGAACTGTATACATTCTACACTCAATGTTAAGTTTAGGATGAGTGCAGCACACTGGGTGTTAACGCTTTTGGTTCTAAACCTTCCAGGGATCATTTATACTACAAATTTCCAACAAAAATTTCTCCTAAAGATTTATTCTTGAATGTTTTGTCTTCGAGTGGTTTCAGTTTTAAGATTTCTTTCGTATTTTCGTGTCTATGACATTAACATTGTCATAACTCCCATTCGATTCACTGTAAATCAAATAATAGGCACACCGATGGAATTATCGTATAATTTTCATTCAGAATATCACCCTTTTAAAAGGGTTTGAGCTCGTTCCATGATACGAATCTAGGTCTGAAAAGAACATTTATTCTTTTTTAGGGAATCACTAAATTTATTAAATGGTTTTACACCCTTTTGAAAAATTATGATTCCCATAATCGTAACCGGAATTTTTTTCCAAAATGTCAGCTTTTCAATGGTATAGTCAAGTTTACTTTTACTTTGGCAATTAGGTGAGGAATTATGTTTTATTGTTTAAAAAACGACGTTGTTTAAATGAAAGTGAGGGTTTTCATGAAAAAATACTGAACCAACGGGTTTCGAGTCAGTTTTTCTTATTTTTTCATGCCGAATCGAATGATAATACTTGCAGGTCTTTCCAACTCCGTTATAAGCGAGTTTTTCTTGCCTAATTAGCTTTACCTCTAAAAACACATTAAATAAGCACAACAAATGAACTAAAAATTTATAGCCCTAGAGTATAACGCTTTTTCATACATATATATATATACTGGGTGCTGGTTATATCTAGGTATGTCTAGGTTATGTCTTGGTCAAACTCAACCTCCAATATATATATATATATATATATATATATATATATATATATATATATATATGTGTGTGTGTGTGCATGTTCATGCCTGCGTGTGTGTGTGTGTGTGTGTGCGCGCGCGTGTGTGTGTGTGTGTGTGTGTGTGTGTGTGTGTGTGTGTGTGTGTGTGTGTGTGTGTGTGTGTGTGTGTGTGTGTGTGTGTGTGTGTGTGTGTGTGTGTGTGTCATTACAGACGAGATAACTCTCCTTAGGATTGAGATAAAATCCCGTTCTTGCTCCAAAAAATCTAGCTTTCCAAATGAAAGGGAATTTGTTGGCCAGCACCTCTTGAGCACAATAAATTGGTCAATTTTCGAAAAACATGCTCAACAAATCACTAAAAATGATTAAAAACGGCCTAAAGTAGTTGAATTTATCATTTTTAACAGAATGTTAGTCAAAACCAAAGTGCCAACAATTACCTAGGACATTATCAAATTTTCGCACAAAATTATGCTAAAAAACATATTCAAATTTCATTATATTCGCTGAAAAATATATTAAAAAATCAAAAAATCCAATATCTTTTTCCGAATCGCAGAATTATATTTAGTTTGAGTCTTTTTGCCATAAAAATGTTTTAAAAATTTCTTTGTACTCAATATTGCTCAAATTTCGATACACTTCAACAAATTATAATACGATACCCAGGTAATTTATGAAAATTCGCTCAAACGTTCGTGCTGCATGACTGGAACTTTTTGATAGGTGATATTTTGTATGTTTACGTTCAATAGATTACCTATTAACATTGAACATAACGTCTGACAGGGATTCTGCTAGAACTACTCTCATATTAAAGCACATCTTTCAATTTTTCACACTTCTTTTCTTTATTTCTTCGAATTAAATCACTCGCGACGAACTTGTGGAAAACTATTTCAATGAAGAACGGTGTCTATTTCCGAGAGAAATAGAGACTTGAAATGTTAAATCGATTTGACGGTTAGGTCATCAAAAGTAACAAATATTAACAGCTTATACAGACACAGACAACTTTCTTCATAATCTTCCTTTCTTTGCTCATAGCAAACACCATTGTATTTATTGATTTAGTTTAGATAAATTTGTATAAGGTTTACTTAATTATGTAAAAGGTTTAAATAATTATGTAAATAGTTGTAATAACTTTTTAAAGTGTTTAAATAATTTTTTAAAAGGTTGAACTTATTTAAATTTGAGCCGGTAATGTCATGCCGTTGGACCATTAGTACTATTACGGAAGACAGCACAGCGGTAATCTCGAATAATTGATTACATTAAACGATTTATTTTCATTTTGCTACTAACTAATTTTCGTAACACAATATGGGGATCTTTATTGCATTTTTTCAACCTGTGAGAGGTTAGTATACCGCATTTGTTAATAACTATTCCCATAACGTTGTCTAGCAGTTACGTCCAGGCTAAAACACGTTCCAAAATAAAATGGATCGGATAACCTCACATAAGATAATTTGGAAAAAGAGAGGAACGTTCTAGAGAAGAAAATAGGAAAAATAAAATAACACTCAATTGATTAATTCGTCTAGAATTCCATGGCTTCTGCGTCATGAGTAATGATGGTCAAAATAAAGAAACTCGTTAAGTACACAATAGGAAAATTCAAAACAATTTACCGACAATGAGAGAAATCAAGTTCCTTGAAAAAGTATTTTGATGTTAAACGAAAAGGTTGAATAAAATACCACGAACGAACAATTAGGCAATAAAGAACTAATCTTCTTTAACATACAGAAGGCAAAAAAGACCCTAGAAGCTAATTGATCGTATAATTAAAATGTTTGCGGTCTTATTTAAGTTGAATATTCCTGTTGAAATTATAGAGTTCATTCGGCTTTTTAGATGCAATTCTCAACCGATCAAATACCTACCGACCCTTATATGGTAAGAAACAAACCCTTATTATGGTAAGAAATAAATTCTTATTCTTCTTGTACTGTTGGTAGCGCTATGGCAGCGCTATCCTCATTCCCACCACCCTTCTTAATCACTGTACGTATCCTATGTCCGAGTATGAACAAATTTTTATTATTTTCCCCATTTTAGTTATGATGTACAATTTCTCAAGAATCTGATCACTTTATGCACAAAAATAGTTAACAATAATATTTTCGGTAAAAAAAAAAAAAAAAAAAAAAAAAAAAAAAAATTTTCTTTTTTTGCCCAATTAAAATACTGCTATACGAGTACAAATCCATTTTAGAATTTTAAACAAAATTTTCCTTCGTTATTATAGGTTTTTAAATGCACTACAGGGACTCATTTGGTGATGAGAAACGAAAGTGAAAACAATACATTTCCGATACCGCACCTAGATAGTCAGCGAAACTCATCCCGGTCCACCCCTTCTTTCCAATCTCCCCCCCCCCCCCCCCCACCCACTCAAAAAAGAACAAGTAATATCTATTTCCAAATAGTTAACGTACTCGTAATAACGAGAGAGCGCCAACCAATGGAGATCATTGGCGACGATGTTTAGCCTAACCCGTTCAATCCTTGAAAATTTAATCTTATTCGGATGACAACTGTAGAAGTTATGCTAATTAGAAGGATTCCACATGCGGAGCAGCTACTCATGATACGATTGCAATGAAGCTCTTATGGGGCATTATTGTATTATCTTATATTAATTATATTATCGTCATTTCCTGTTCAAATTTGAACGAAATCGGACGAATAGGCCACGAAAAAATGATGGATTTTACTTTTGCGCATGCCAAGTGAAAACTATCCATTTTTGAGTGATTAGATTTATAGGGGACCATCTTTAGCATAATCCTTCGAATAATGAGGGGTTAAAATAAACCATTTGTTCAGAATGTGTAAAAACTGATTCTTAGCGGGTTAGAAAACCGCTAAGAATCAGTTTATAAGATCCAAACATCCATTATCCCATCAAACCCATGTTCAAAACTCCCTAATCCCTAAGCGTGCGTTTACGGTGGACACATTTTAAATCGCTTCAGCACTAACACGAACAGGGAAGCAGCATGGATACGAGAGGTAATTGTATGGTTGGGAGAATCCGGCGATGAGTTTGGGGGTGATTAATAGGGAATTGTGGTTTTTAGCGTGAGAGGGGGAAGACTCAGAAGACTTGCGTTTACGCTTGTTAGGCACGCGCCAACGGATTATAACTCGCCCAGCCTGAAATTTTAGAACAACACCCTCACCCTGTATTTCTCGTCACATCATTAAGCCCGACAAGAAGAATCTAAGCTTTAAACATTTTTATTCTCATTCTTGTAATTATTTAGCATTTTTGTTTATTATATCCAATAATGAACCTTTTTAATCAACCAAAAAAAAAAAATGTAATCCTTCCTCAAAATAAGTTGGTTTACGGTTCAAGATCGTTGATTTCAAAAATCGAATTAAAAAAAGAAAAAAGAAAAATCCGTCTGTCCGCCATACGCCACTCAATGGATGGTATCCTTGACTAATCTAGGTGGAAGAAAATCTGAGCACTCCGAAAAACTGTATAGGGTTGAACAGGAAAGGAAGTCCTTGCCTCTTGTGTCCTCCTAATATTTTTATTGATTTCCAGTGGTTATTCTTTTTTTTTTTTTTTAATTTTTTATTAATAGATTAACATTTTCAGCGAATTTTTGTAGATAGATGGTTTATTTTTTAACGAAACTTACGGTTTTTTTCAAATCATATTTCTTGAGTCAAATATCTTCTGGAAGGACACATCAGCCAACATAGGTACCTGAATAAAAGGTATTCAGAATTCGTTTCTAAATATGCCACAACCAATTTCAATAGTGAAATTATTCAAACGTTTTGCCTTGAAAATCGTTGAACCCACGAGAGCTTCTTTTCTTCAAAAAATGGCTAGGTACTTAATTCAATTATAACACAAGGGACTTATGGGTCGACTTTTCCCATTAAATTTACACTATTTCCATTATCAATCGAAAACTTGATTATGCATCATCAAAAATAGAGTTTCACTAAGTTTCGGCGAAATGAATACTGACGGTATTTTTTTCTCCTCATAGCTTACGCTGCGCATTCCTTGACGTAAAATGCTTCTAAATGCCCAGACTGCAAAAGGCTGCAGGAAACTGATGAATTTTCATAAACTACAATATCTTACGGACAAAATCCTGCCAAAAATATTCTGGGGAAAGTTGGGGATAAGAGTTTTCACTTTCACCAAGTCAAACTTTGTTTACTAATAAATATTAAAAATGCTATTCTAAGTCCTCACTACTATTCTGGTCAAAGAAAGAAATATCCTCAAATAGACTCAACTGAAAAAACATCTATCAACTGGTCTGATTGACGGTCTATCGACTCGAACGCGAAAGCACTCTCACTGTAACCGAATAAACCATGCTAAAGCTGGGATCACAGAAACAATATTAAAAAAAAAAAAAATCAGAACATGTGTAAACCTGGTTTTCGCACATCGTTCTCTCACCATAAAACGGCCTTCCTTCCAAGATAATAAACACCATTTCTAGACCCCACAACCATTATACCAAAGGTGTGGAAAGGAAAAAACGAAAAATTAAATTTTCGCATTTATGTCATATCTACCTAGATTGGCTATAGTGACAATTGGCCAGATTGGCCTTCCAGCGCGCCATCTGATTCTTTTCTCCTAAACTACCGGTAAAACTAGTTTATGATATTGGGCTCAAAAATTATACGTCGGCCGAGGATGTGCCTGTAATCTCGGCATCGAATTTGATGAACCCTAAAGGGTTGAATTGAAGGACTGAAGTATCAGAAAATTGAGATCCCGAACATTTTCAAAATAAAAGAAGGTAGGTACCTAGTTTTGCTTCCTAACTGCCGAAGGTACAAACGTGTGAGAAATCAAAAAATCGTTGTCTTCCGGAATAAAAATTTCCACTACCCAACACTTACCATGTTTCAGTCCGATTTTGGTTAAATTTTCAAGGATCGTGCGGTTAGCTCGTAGACGGCCCCCCGTAGCTTTCATTTCCGTCTGGCAAATAGTAGTCTGCGTGCTTGCACAAATGTGAATTTCTTATTATTATTATTATTATTATTGGTCCGACTTCGGCCAAACTTGGGGGTGTAGTTGGGTAAATGTTCCAGGAAGAGCCTTAAGAATTATTTCGCTATCGATCGTGTAATAACTATAGTGCAAGCGAGGAACTAATATTGGTGAAAATTCGAAGACTGATGGATCGATTTTTATGAAATTTTCAAGGATCCCTTAGACAATATCATATCCATCGCCCTATACAGATATACTTTGCATGGTGAGTGTAGTTGGACTAAGCCCGGTTTACGCTTGGGCAAACACGGCTACACGGATTCTCTGCCCTATTTCATATATTAGCATGCATACGCATATATTAGTTCTTTTCTCTTCTGCATTCAGTCATTTTGACTCGTACTTTGTTCTTCAATTAATCATATACGTCCACGTTACAATATGTGAGGAAGCTATCCTGCCCACCTAACTTGGGAGTCGTTTTTCGTATGATTTATATTTATACCATTTCTGAATTGAATGAGATGATCCGGGTTGCTGCATGTTCATCTGCTAGACCCCTACAGGGATAAGTCCCGGGAAGATCGGGATTTCGTCACCAAACCTGGTGTTGACCGGGTAAATGCTTCAATTAGCTATGGGCACTTCGTTGGCTCAGTAACTAATTACTCCCTTCGTTACTGGACCGGCTTCAAATTCCAGCGTTCGATAACTTCTTTTTTTTCCGTCTACACACTCAAGTGCTAACGAGACTACCTATAGGTAACGGGAGCATTGTTTTCATTTAAGGGGATGAAAATTTTTTGTCTCCGAAATCGAAATTCTCTCTCGCATTTTACGTTTTACTCCATCCTGAACAACATTGATTTCATGAGTTCGTGTGTGTGTGTGTGTGTGTGTGTGTGTGTGTGTGTGTGTGTGTGTGTGTGTGTGTGTGTGTGTGTGTGTGTGTGTGTGTGTGTGTGTGTGTGTGTGTGTGTGTGTGTGTGTGTGTGTGTGTGTGTGTGTGTCTGTGTGTGTGTGTGTGTGTGTGTGTGTGTGTGTGTGTGTGTGTGTGTGTGTGTGTGTGTGTGTGTGTGTGTGTGTGTGTGTGTGTGTGTGTGTGTGTGTGTGTGTGTGTGTGTGTGTGTGTGTGTGTGTGTGTGTGTGTGTGTGTGTGTGTGTGTGTGTGTGTGTGTGTGTGTGTGTGTGTGTGTGTGTGTGTGTGTGTGTGTGTGTGTGTGTGTGTGTGTGTGTGTGTGTGTGTGTGTGTGTGTGTGTGTGTGTGTGTGTGTGTGTGTGTGTGTGTGTGTGTGTGTGTGTGTGTGTGTGTGTGTGTGTGTGTGTGTGTGTGTGTGTGTGTGTATGTCTGTCTGTCCTTCTTTCTTTCTCTCTGTCTGTCTTTCTGTCCGTGTATCCACAAACACATAACTTCTACAGTTTTCATCCGATTTTTATGGCATTTCTAGGGACTCTGAGGGTTAGGTTTTTATTAGTTTTGTTACCGCTATCAGTTTTATTACTTACAAATTAATACTTCACATTGCGCATGTGCAAACGTGAATTTCATTAAGCATAATTTTCTCACGTTGCAGTCGTCCGGTCTTGCTCAATGATACTGGGTTTTGTGAGCAGGGAGGTTAGTTGTTTACCATAGTTCCCGTGCGCGTCGTTTTTGCTGACCTAAAATTATGATTTCTTGAGAAGGACCATTGAAACGAGGAATTGAGGATGGCTTTTCAGCTACGAGAGATGCAAACTGGATGTTATTTTGAAGAATAGTAAGAGCCTGGTCAGTGTCCTGTGGCGATTTGAGAGAATTCCTCAACTTAGTGACCAAATCCAGAGTGTTTTTGTAAACTGCCCAGTTTAATCGGTGATAGCTTGCTGAAGGCTCGTGAGGGTGACTGCTGATTCAGTTTATTGTGATAATTACCGGCAAATGGTCGAATGACAACTCTGGGAGCACCACTGGGGATGAGATTAAATATGGAATGTTTTAGCAAGGAAGTAATCGAGAATATCAGGTGGATGCCCACTGTCTGAATAAAAAGTTGGCTCGGTTGTGAAGAAGGGCACAATTCCCAACTGTTTGCAAGTGTTGGCGAGCATAACACCTCTGGGATTTGGTGGATGCGAGCCAAAGAAGCCATACTTTGCATTGAAATCACCGCCGACAATGAATCGTGTACCAATTTCGTGCACTAGCGCCTTGATGTCGCTGGGAAGAAGTGTATTAGATCCGGCAGTATAGAAGGAAGCTATTTGGAAGTTACTATTGTTGATAGTTAATAGCACTCTCGCTACTTGCATATTTGATTCTCGCATTGGTAATAATTCCTGGTGTGGATTCCTTCTTAATAACACTGCTGCTCCACCTTTGTGAGCGTTATCGGGATGATCAGCTCAGTGGAATTTATAGTCCTTGATGAATAGGACTCTATCCGAGAAAAGTTTGGTTTCAGAGGCTGATAAGACATCAATATGATAGTAATTCAGAAACACTTCAAGTTCAGCTATTTTGCCTATAATACTGCGGGCATTCCACGTGCATATTTTTATGGGTTAGCGAGCTTGCTTAGTTACCATTTGCTCCTAGAAGTTTTGGGAGTATTTGTGCTAACATTTAGACGAGAAGTTGAACCGTTGATAAGTCGATTTTATGCATGAGCGAGTTTAGGGAACTAGCGGATTGATCTGGAGGAACAGGCATTGTCGAGCCATGGCTAGGAATGTCAGATTGATATGCGCTAGCTAAATGCCGTGGAAATATTTGCTGGGTTTGAGAAGAAAGAATCTTGGTGTAAGTTGGCTTGGATAAATTTCGATTATGAAAAGTGCTAGGCTGAATATGAGACAAATTGTTTAGGTGCGAAGGAGCCGGTGGGGTAGTGGTGTGACGAAGGGGTTGTTTATTTTTTTGGAGAATAGTATGCGAGGGACACCTTCTATAATTGGCTGGGTGTGTGCCACCACAATTTACACAAACTGGAGGGGCAGTGAGCAATCTGTGGAGACGTGATTTGCGTCGCATCAGACGCAGCGAGGGGCTTTCGTGCAATAATTTTTCGAGTGCCCATCTTGACAACATCTGCATCGAATTACTGATGATTTGGGCTTTGGAGGTTCAACTTTAACTACCGCCCCGTAGAGACGTGTTAAATTGAAAATTTCTTCATTTTTAGGGTCTGGTTTCAAGTCTAGGTAGAAGAGTGGTGAAGGGTTTTGTTGCTGGATGCAACACAGGGAGCATCTGCATAGGTTCGTAACCTAGGTCACGGAGTTCTACTTTGATAGTCGCTCCATCGGATGAGTGATGTAGGCCTCGTATTACAACCCGAAGGGGGCGTTCGTGATCGGCTTGAAAGGTATGATACTGAGCTTGATGCGTATTCAGGTAATTTATAAGTTTTCTATAGCCATCAATAGTGTCCGGAGTGAGTTTTATCTTCCCTGGGGTAGCTGTGTATCTCAGATTATTTTTAATGCCAAGTGCCTTGAAATAGTTCAGAATCACATTAATGTTTGTGATATCATGCAAATAAATTGGAGGTGATCAGCGCTCAGTTGTGTTTTGCGATGTTTCCTAACCCAACGGTGGGGAATGATGAGGGGGGTCAGGTGGCATATCAAACGATAATGTCCCTGCCGATAACTTATCAAGATAATGCGGTAGAGGTGTATGTATCACAGATTGATATTATCTGACGAGGAATGACTCACCAATAGCGCCTATGTCAACAACTCTTGCTCGTCGATCCAAACTGTACGGCGTCTAGAGCGATACTGATTGCATGTTGTGTTTTCTTATTAGTGTCGTGGCATATGAGGAATGATCGGTAGATTGTCCCAAAAAATTACCTTTTTTATTTATTTAATTCATTCAAAAAATCCATTATTTATCAGTAAAATAAAATTAGGATCACAACCCGATTCTTGATAGAAATGACTAGGAATACAATACCTAAGTTTACAAGTAATGGATAGATTAAGAAGGTAGAGCCATCGCCGTCACTAATTGCTATTAATTAAAAAAAAAAAAAAACCCCCCGAACTGTTGAAAAGCTGAGATACTAGAGCAGTTTTTTTGGTGGTAGTGGTAGTTTTTGGTGGATAAGATGTGGTTGGGAATAGCAACGGCTGAGTAAAAACATTTTTATCCCAGATTGGAGCCATCACAGTCAGTATCAAATATTGTCTTTGATTTTAAATTGATTCTGCTGTGTATGGTAAAAAATTGTTTCATATGGTGTACTTACTGGTTTTAGCAAATTTATGCAGAAAATTAAGCTATTGCAATGTTTATTATTTTCTCTCTCAAAGCGTTCTGCGCGGTTGAATGAAACTCTCCCTGTGGCAAACTGTAGTTGAGTCATTATATTTATTTCTTCCTTCATTACTTGCAAATTAAATTCATTAGATCAGAGTGTAATCACATCCTACGGTAATTCGTACGACCAGCTTACAACCGTCAATAAAAGACTCTCCACTTTCAAGCTTTCCACCTCATTACTTATTACCATTAATTTGTTTTTACCCGGTAAAGACACAGCTGACCAAGCGGTCCATCATTTAACTAAGTGAAAAGTTCTTTGTAACAGTGGGTTGAAAGCGTGGTTCTTTGAGGAAGGCTTACTTAAATCCTATTACAAGGCTGCCCTGTGAAAGATCTAAAACCGAGCTTTACGCCGTTCCGTCCTATGCCTAGCCAAACTCGGGTACATCGCCCTAAATGTTCGACCTTCTCAAATAACACAGTACCTACAGGATCGATGACCTCCTTGCTTTGGTCCTCCGAGAACTCGGAGATAATTATGCTTCGCGGGCGGTACGAAAATTGCAACAATCCTCCTCCAGCAAACTTTGAGGTCCAGTACTAAATCTCGTGCTGATAATGGATGCACTTCACATTAGCGCAGCGGTGAATGTGTAAGTTCGTGAAAAATCAAACTGCGAAGCAGTAGAGTTGGCTCTGGTCCAGTCGGAACAGAAATTGATTTCCTTCCAGCTTATTTGTTCGAACTTGGCAGAATATTTCGCTTCTTTAAAATGTTCGTATGAGTTTAATGAATTGGAAAAAATAATCTGTGTCACCCTCATAGTTCAACAGTTGGACAGACCTCTGTAAAATTTGCTAAAAACTAAACAATTAAGCAGTTAATTAACAACATACTATACCTAATAATTAAAAGTGCGTTCTTCAAGTGAAGTGACCACATTTCTGGAGTAAGGCAGATTCTGCTGTATGGCAGATGCGTTAAATAAAAATGTTGGACGAAACTAAATAAACAAAAATATATATCTTTTGTATGAGTCCAAAGTTGACAAATTTTGCTGAGTACTAGGCCAGTTCATGGCTTCTATTCCTATTTATTGCTTACGATATACTAGAGATGTTTAATTTGAATGATATTAATTAATTACATTTCAAGGTTGGTATTTAGTTTTCAGGTTTGGTTATAAATTTCATGGCCACTGATTTTTTTTTTTTTTTTTTATGTGCCCGAAGAATTGTACTGCCGTCCCATATGATTGGTAGAACTTAGTCCTTGTAACAATTACCATTGAGAGATATCGATATCCAACCCAAAATGGTTGACGTTTTAAAAATGTTGATCAGTGATACCTAGAAAAACGTCATCCGTATCATGAAATAGCAGATTGGTCGTTTTAAATAATCTTAAACATTCCATAGAGGGTTCTTATGGTTGCAGGAAATAGTAAATATGGATGGAGCGTAAAATGTTAAAATCGGTTAATTATACAATGAAAAAATTATGCTTGATGGATGTTACGTTTGCACATGAGCAGAAGCTGCCAGTGGGTCGAAAGCGATGAAATTCTTTTAGGACAATCTGCACTCTAAATAGTACAATCCCCCAATTTAATCGGAATCGAATGGAAAATGAAGAAGTTAAGCATGTTGCAAAGATTCCACATTCACGCTAGCACATCACCTCTTGATCATTTCCCATCTACCCTCCGAGTTTGAGCGAGGTCGCATGGATAGGCCATGGTAAAATGGCTTTTGATGGTTATAGAGTTTGCTCATGCGCAGTGAAAACTATCATGTTTTAATTAGGAAATTGATAGAGGACCATCCTCAGCCTAACGTTTAATGAAAACTGTAGAAGTAACGCTTGAGGCAAGGATTTAACATTTGCTCATGCGCAGCAGCTACTGATGATTCATTTGCGGTCAAATTGATAAGGTATGATTAATTTGTCTTTAAATTGATATTTTTAAATATTAAATTGATTATCAGATAGATGGACGGACAAACAGACACAAGCACAAAACCAAAGTTTGGATCTGAACGGACTGATTATTTTGGCAACAACGTTTTCCATCTCCCGAAAATGAAAACAATGATTCTATCAATAAGCTCTACCATCATTGTCAACGTATTTGAAATTAATTTGATTTGAAAATGAAGCTGCCAAACATATTTTCCACCCAATAATGAATTTTCAACCCAATAATTAATACGTCCAACATTTTGGAAAATATAGAGACACGCTATTCTTTTTAAACACCCTGTCATTTTCAGATCTGTTTTTCAAAAAATTAGGGTGGTGGGGCCAGTGTTTGACACCTTAAGAAACATTTTGACTTTGACAAGCCATTAAGTTATGTTTTGTTTTATATATTGCTGCATCAGGATGTCCTCAAACTGCTCGGTATTGAAAAAATCACTAATTCAAGCTGTTTAAATTGACTTCATCAACATCTACTCGACTTTTGTTGTACCTGTTTGTAGCCAGGCAATTTGGTCGTGTTTGGTTCTTCCTGTTTTTTTCCGAAAAAATTTATTATTGTAGTTACCGTTTGTGAGTTTCTGTTAGAAATAGCCGGCGATTCGGAAAATGACGATTTGATAAACAAAGAATTCGACTGTATAGAACTATATTCCAGCCGATGGCATGATTTATCGACTAGGTTTGATTTGAGAATGCAACACAAAATTGTTGCTGCCTCACCTTCTGTTTCCCGTTATGCGGAGTCTTCGTTTGAAGATGCTAGGGGAATGAGGGACCTGAAAAAGAGTTACAGGCTCCCAAAGCTAGAGTTGGTAAAATTTGACGGGGATGTGAGAAATTGGATAGGTTTTTGGTCAATATTTCAGAAAATTCACCTGAATCCTGATGTTCCAGAAGAGGATAAATTCCAATACCTCATCCAGTCAATGGAGAAGAAATCTCCCGCAGCTGACCTAGTATCCAAGTACCCACCGTCGGCGGAAAATTACAACAAAGCCATAGAACAACTAAAATCTCGATTCGCTAGGGATGAATTGCTCATTCAAGTTTACGTCAGAGAACTGTTGCAATTAGTGTTAAGTCAATCATCCCAACATCTATCTCTGTCGAAGCTTTATGATAAACTTGAAACGCAATTGCAAGCACTTGAAACGCTCGGCGTGACGTCAGAAAAATATGCAGCGATGTTGTACCCTCTCGTTGAATCGGCAATTCCAGAAGAGACCTTGAAGGCGTGGGAACGTGTAAGGATGAGCCGTGATCATACAGACGGAGGACTTCTTCTGGAATAAATGATTCCGTGTATTAAAAAAAACGTTTATTTAAACATTGTACAAATAAATTGAGCATTTGAACTTAGTTTCATTATTCTGAATATAAGTATTCAAAAAGACAAAGTTGAAATATTCATGGGATGTTTCATCACAAAATAGGTACAATGTTTTCTCGATACCATAGGCACAATACGTTTCTAATGGTAAGCTAGCAGCTTGTGAGTTGCTATATATTTATATAAATAAACGAATAGAGATCAATTATGACAGCACTGTCAATCACTGAGGGGAGCATCAGTTTGTGGACTAGTAATTGACATTTGCATTTTCACATGTTACCTTTGACTATTCCAAAAAAATGAAAGCATAAATGCAATCTACACAAAAAACTGATTGAGAGAAACTATGAAAACAATAGAATTAAACAAGTGGAGGGCACGTTGAAGCAAAATAAAACGCTTACCTCCTTAGCAAAATCACAAGAAACAGCACCGAAGGAATTAGAACACGAGGTTCTGTTGGGTAACCTTCTCGTGATTCCACAAAAACACGCCTGAAACCCGCCTTTATATTTTACTGAGAAGATATTTTGACTCGAAATTTAAATGGATCAAGTGCGTAAAACAATTATCAAAACTTTTTAGTGAGATATGCCCTATATGCCACACTTTGCGAGCGAAGCGAGCAATTTAATGGGGGGTCCGGGGGGCTTGCCCCCCGGCTGGACGTGGAGGCGAGCGAAGCGAGCCGGGGCGGCTAGTCTCTATCTCTATCTCTATCTTTACTATTTATAAGAATGAAACTCCGTCTGTTTGTCTGTTTGTCTGTCGTGTCTATGCACGGCCAAACGGCTGTGCGGGGGGAGTCTACGAGTGGGGGGATCTTCTTTGGATTTTCCGAAAGGGGGAACGAGCGAATTTAAAATTTTCTAATCCCACCCGAACCATGGGCCGTAGGGCGGGAGGGGGGTCGAAGTAAGAATTAATGTGCGCTTTTTCCACTTCCTCTACCCCTCTAAACGGCCGTCGAAAATTCCGGAAAATAATACATCGCATGTGTACAGCCACACCTTGCGAGCGAAGCGAGCAACTTAATGGGGGTCCAGGGTTTTTGTTTGCGAGCGAAGCGAGCAACATTCCATACATGCCACACTTTGCGAGCGAAGCGAGCAACGTCCCCTATATGCCACATTTTGCGAGCGAAGCGAGCAATATAATGGGGGGTCCGGGGGGCTCGCCCCCCCGGCTGGACGTGGAGGCGAGCGTAGCGAGCCGGAGCGGCTAGTAATACAATAAAGCTTCTGTTAAATCTGAATAGCTGTTGCATCATGAGGACTCTCTATGTGAACAGCCTCGGCCGGGACTCATTTCCCATACATCCTTCCGATCCGATGCCAATGTTACCCCGATCGGTGTGGGATCGGAAAGGGGTGAGCACACATGTCATATATATATATATATATATATATATATATATATATATATATATATATATATATATATATATATATTAGTAGTAGTAGTAGTAAGTTGTTTATTGTATTAAAGTTTATTATTACAAAGAGTTCAGGTTCACTTTCACATCATCATTGGAAAAATATATAATAGATAAGAAATAAGTCAAATATCTTCTTCCTAATCTAGTTAACAGGGCATTACAGCTTAATGATGTACATGCAAAATATACGAGGTCATCGATATGAAATTGATATAACGATTAATAATCCGTTATGAGTCCATAACATCCACGCTATACCTGTGGTACACGTACAATATCCACAACAAGCCTATCCTGTTGTACACTATACAATGCTAATGCTGTACATATTAGACACCTATTCGGTGAGCGCAATTGATCGAAGTGCTAGTGCACCAGTAACAAAATGAAATAAATTTAACATTTTCTCCCTATCATCACCAAAATCGAGCAAATTAGCCAGACGACCCTCATCCTCAACCACTGGGAGCCCGCAGATGTATTTTTCAATGAATTGCCTTCGGTACGGTTCTAAGATCGGGCAACGTAGACAAAAATGGCAGAGGGTATCAGCTTCTTTCATATTACATATATTGCATAAGCTCTCGCTTCTAAACTTATGAGAAGTACCTCTATAATAAACAGATACGAAAAACTTTGAAGACAGACTCAACTGGCATAACACCCTCTCAATCTGGACATTTTGAATGAGTCCCAAGTACTTCTGCCTACCTGAATAGTCTGCTATCCTCCTATAGAACATATTAAATATCGCACTGTAAACCAGATTGATGTCCTGGCACCAAAAATAGTTGTAGAGTTTTTCGATTAGTGACGGTAGGATCGATTTAAAATTTCGAGGGTCCTCAGCTGTTAGGATATCGTGGGAGCCTAGGACAGCAAGCATGTTAAAAATGCAGGTATACAAGTTGTTATGATCGGTTGAACTGGTTGAAGAATTATGCATATTCTCCAATACCCTAAAACAAATCTTGGGTCACCTACTCTCATCCATCATAGAAATCCTGACCCAGTAATTAATTGCTCTTTCATAAACAATGGCCTTAAGTGCAGGGAACCCATTCTCAATTCGTAAAAAGTGATTCGGTGTATTACGTGGGAGATAGAGGCGACCTTTCAGAAATTGGGATTGCACTGGCTCAAGCTCGTCGCCATACCATACCCCCCCCCCCCCCCCCCCCCCCCCCCCCCCCCCCCGACCTCAGCCGAGTACAAAAGCACTGACTCCACCAGCGATCGAAAAAGTGCTCGTTTGGTATCCCATGACGTGACCCTGCCTTTTTCGCAAATATCTCTCAAACAGCCAGCAGCCGATTTTGCTTTGGACACTTGGCGGTCCGAATTGGCCCGAAACTTCCCCGACGACGAGAATGACACCCCCAGATACTCAAAATCGAAAACATAGTCCAACTCTTCTGAGCCGCATCTAATCCTTTTATACTTCTTGATGGTCTTATTGTGTCCGAATACTAAAACCTTGGACTTGCTAGTGTTAATGGTAAGTGCGTTGATTCGGCAGTATTCAAGGAAAAAGTCCATTTTCTCCTGGGCATCTGGGACAGAGTCCGCTACAATAGCGACATCGTCTGCAAAAGAAAGCAACATGAGCATATGCCTTTCGACCCTGACACCTGAGCACCCCTTGCTCATCATAAATTCCTCCAAATCAGTCATAAAAGTAATAAACAAAAACGGACTTATCGAATCACCCTGCAAAACACCCATAGTAATATCCTGCTCGAAAAATTCGTAAGTCTCCCGCTTCGATAATTTGAAACGTGCGGTCCCATAAAGATACTTAAGCACACAGATAATCTTGCTACTAACTCCCAACTTTGAGAGCTTTGACCACAATAAAGCATGATTGATTGAGTCAAAGGCTCGGGAGAGGTCTGCCATCATACAAACCAAGTTCTGCTTCTTCTTGACTCAGAAGTAAGCCGAAACGGCATACGGGGTGAAAATCAGGTCGATGCAGGACCTCCCAGACCTGAACCCCGCCTGGGACTCTGGCAAGATGCCCCTCAATTCTGCCCATAACTTCATCCTATCCGCTAGGAGGTGTGTAAACAACTTTGAGGTGGTGTTAACCAAGGCTATTCCTCGATAACTCCCGGGAAGCGATCTATCGCCTTTCTTGTACAGCATGCGGAGAAGTATGGTACTCCATGAACGAGGCACCTCACCGTTGCCCAGGCACTTATCAAAAATCTCTACTAACAACTCGATACAGTTATCGGGAAGAGCCTTCAGAATCTCGTTAGGAACACCATCATACACCGGAGCCTTACCACATCTCAAATTCTTCAAACCCCTCCTCACCTCCACCACGGTAAAAGGTCTGTCATGCTCGGGCACTTCAACCAAATGCCTATTATCCAATCCCTCAATCGCAGGTCCTCTTTCACCATACAAATCCTTATAAAAGCATTTCCACGTGTGTATGGCAATGGGATCCTCGGGAAACACAGAGCCTCTAGCTAACCTCACGGCTTTCCAAAACTCTGCAGGACGTCTTGAGTTATTTATGGCGTCAGAGATCTTACAATAGTATGCTTTCCTGGTTGTAGCTAATTTCTTTTTGTAGCTGGTTGTTAAGTTGGCATAGTCAATCACTAAATTTACTGGGTAACCTTTCCTACGCATTTCCCTATATTGATTCCTTACTTTATACCGCATATATTTACATGCTCCATTAAACCAGGGTTGGCCCCGGCGGGAGTATGCTCGGACTCCTTTCGTCACAACCACGATGCCTGCTCTCCCACCCTCACTCTGCAAAGCACTCAGTAGTTGAGAGAATAGATCATTTGGGTCGTCGTCCACACGGAAAACCACATTACCAAGGGATCCTCGAAATGTCTCTATTTTATTACTATCTTCGAGAACCCAGTAGGGCTTCCCAGAGTTTCCCACCGACAACCGCGGCTGCCCCGACCCTTCCTCTCCCTCGGAACTGTTAGAAAATCTCAGTGACACGATACAAGGCAGGTGATCAGATACATGAGAGAAATCGCTCACTATAAGATCTTCAAAGAATTCAACTCCAGAACTATTTACCATTATGAGGTCTATCAGGCTTTTACCACTGGCTTTCACAAATGTAAATTCCCCCAGCGATCCCGAAGGAGCACGGCCATTACACACAAGCAAGCCAAATTCATGACACAACTCAACCCACAAAGTTCCTCGCCTATTTATCTTAGAGTCACGAGAGCTTCGAACAGCTTGCAAATTAGACCCTGAAACCAGCTCCTGGTCACATTCTCCCAAAATCCCCACTCTTGCATTCAAATCTCCCCCCAGCAACCACCCAAGTGGATGAGACCATCCCTAACCAGGTGAGATGTCAATCACTGGGTCCCTGTCAATCACTGGTCCCTCCACCCTATGCCTAGAGAAGACGACTTATAGTAAGTTAATGGGATAATTCGGAACACCAGTCATCATCCCCGTTCAATGCTGACACTTTTCACTATAATACAATAAAGCTTCTGTTAAATCTGAATAGCGGTTGGATCATGAGGACTCTCTATGTGAACAGCCTTGGCTGGGACTCATATCCCATACATCCTTCCGATCCGATGCCAATGTTACCCCGATCGGTGTGGGATCGGAAAGGGGTGAGCACACATGTCATATATATATATATATATATATATATATATATATATATATATATATATATATACATATATATATATATATATATAGTTGTGAAAAAATCTCATAGAAAGGTTATTATGGGCCCCAAACGCGGAAGTCTGTTGGCTTGTTGTACTTTTATGAGAGTTTCGTGTTCAATCAGAGAGATTCAACCCTCTGGTGTGGGATGTGAGGCCTTCGTTTAATTGTCCGCTTCGAATAGACCTCATTGGGGTTGGTGCCCCAAAGAGTTAAAATCTGGGATAGGTGTGTGCAGGGCGCTCGAAGATTATGTGGGATACTGTTTCGTCTGTCTCCTCACATAGTATGCACATGATTGAACTTTGAGTGACCCCTATGAAAGGAGGTGATATCATAGGGGTTCAAAGCCGGTGATGTGGCCGCCCATTGTTTTTAGCTACTTACGGTTTTTCCTGTGTAGTCCCTCAGTATGTTTGGTGTTAGGGGTGGCCACCATTAGTTTACTGTGGTCATGTCCCTCAATATCGGACCATCTTTATGTGGTTTGTTAGGTGGCCCACATGTTGATGGTCCTTTTAAAGATAGTTTTTGGTTAACCAACTGCTGGCTTGGGCCGTATAAATGAGGTTCGGGAGACCCTTCTTGCGAGCTCGTCCACTTTTTCGTTACCAGTAATGCATCTATGCCCCAGCACCCTCTCCAGGCGAACCCGGATGCGTTTTAATAAGGTGTAGGGGTCTGAATACAGAACTAGACCACTCGTGATGAGATGGTTGGAGCCGTAAATGCTTTTATCGAGGCTTGACAGAGTGCATGCCGACGTGGGCTCCCTTGTGCTCCTTCCGAACGCTCTCCGCAGCTGCAGCTTCGATTGCCACTATTTCTGCCTGAAATACTGAGGTGTGTTCCCTAAGTGGAAATGAGGCATTCAATTCGAGTTTTGCCCCATGTACTCCTTAACTAGTTCCTGCTTCATTGTTGACCCATCTGTTTACCAGATGATGTCATTGGAGCAGCATTCGTTCATCCTTAGACCCCCTCTTGTTCCGATTGCCTCTCACACACGCCTCCGAATCCTCTAATACTTCCGTCGCCAGCTCTATTTGCATTCGCCAGTCTCGATTCTAACAAAATTACAGAAGGTTTTACATGCAAATTTTTTAAACATTTTTGAATCCGTGATTGAGCTATGTGGACATTTCGTTTGAAACAATAAAATCTGAGATCATCAATGAAGAGTGAAAAACGCAGATTATAGGTGAATTCAATATGGAAGAAAAAATCTGTAGAAGGAAGAAGGAAAGTTTTATACACTCTTACCTCATCTATGGGACAAAAGGCGATGAATGTTGCTGGGTTTCTCGAAAGGAACACCAGGAATTTCACAAATGTTAATGCCATCACCATATTATTTATATAAGTCCCTCGTTCTCCCAGTTTTAGAATATACCTCTGTGGTATGGTCTCCTAGTTACGTCGTCCATAAGTATACATACAGCATAGTACCTAATACAGTGTCTTTGCTACATTGCATTCAAACAGGTAATTCCCTCCTTCTATGTAGATTATCCTCCTTCTGCAACATGAATTCATGCCACCTGCTGCCATTGCAAAGTAAGAGGAATGTAGTTAGCCTCTCTTTGGTTTTCAAACTTCTGAATGGCATGCTTGACTCTCCAGGTCTACTGTGTGAGGTTCGGCCATGTCCCTCGTTTGTCTGCACGTTCGTCTCCACTTTTAAGGGTACTCTTTACGACAACAAGCTACCTCCAGCACTGTCCGGTCAGCAGAATCCCTCGATCAGCCTTCCTATTTTTCGACATTCATCCTGATTTGGATTTTCTCACCAATTCATTAGCAACAATAAGGTTTTTTTTTACCTCAGATTTGCGACCATACAAAATTTTTTTTCAATTCTCAATTTTTATTAATCTTGTATTGTGACCTGTAATGTACTTGTTAATGGGCTCGCCCATGACATTTTAAATAAATAAATTATTTCGTTCACCTACTGGGTCCATAAACGTCCATAACTAGGAGTTTTTGAATCGACTAGTATTTACGTGATTAGAATAGTTTTATATTCGAGATATTGTTTCATAATCACAACTGATAAAAAAGAAGGACAGCACGCGTGGTCTCCCAACGTTCGTGTCGTTATCTCAGCATAACGTTTTGTCATCTCCTAGCGGCAGATACATTCTTTGCTGCAAACGGCACGGCGCCCTCTCCATGATTTACGGCCTGGTAAGAGAATTTATTTCTATAGCCGAATTATCTGAGCCAAGAACTAAGCGTGATATATATCACTATGTTTGCGAAACATTAAGATAAGAAATTGTCATTATAAATTCTCTTGAAGATCGCAGTTTCACCCTGGTTACACGTTATAGGTCAGTGCTCCAGTTATAAATATGTATCAATTTATTGATGAGGGCTTGTTGCTTAGGGGTGTTTTCTAACGAATGTGTTTGTCGGGGATCAGTTAGTGCCGGAAAAGATAAGAGTCGATTTAGTGCGGAGACCTTTTCCACCAGATAGCGACTTGTCGGCAAAGCCCCGGCCCCTGATAAGGGCCTTTCTTACCTTGTGCCATGCAGCCCAAATAAGCAGCCGTAGCGTAGGTAACCCCCAAGAGTAGGGTTTTCGTATTGCTCCCTTTCTCCCAATTCTCTTTCCCTTGAACTCGTTCCGTTTTTTTCCCTCCCTCCCCCTTTCCCTTTTTCACCTTCCAGCTTGCCCTGAGTAGGATCCCGACCACGATCTGCGTCTATGCAGCAACAGCTTGAATAACTCTATGTGCACAATATATCTTATGCAGGCTTGACTCTTTTCACTCTTGGGTTTTGGCGCGTGAACGATGTGAATCCGTTCCACCCTTGATCAAGTCAGATCAACCAACATGAAGTACAAAAATTATTGCACGCTATACATTCATTCATAGTGTAGGATGTAACTGGAGAGATGACCAGGGTAGATGGAGCACTTACTTTAAATAAAACTACAACATGTAACAAGGGTAAAACTGCGTTTTGAGAGAATTTATATTGACAATATCTCATCTTAATGTTTCGCTATTCAATAATAAAAATTCGAAAAAAACCAGAAATTCTAAGCCCTTATTATGGTTTTTGGTATACTTAGCACGCAGCTAACAATAACTTCTTAAATTGCCCAAAAACGGTGATGATTTCTTTAGGGAAGCACATTTATCCGCCATTTCTGTTCTTTGTTTCTATTTGTTTTATGATAACACAGTACAGTGAACTCAGAGGGATCACGCACCAAATGGGTAAAAAATTATTTTATAGGAAGGAGGAGCTATGTAAATTATGTATACATTTCTTTCAAATGTGTTGTAAGTTTATTTATAATCCTATAAAGCAGTAGATGTACCTCCATATTTATTTGCGTCAGTTATTTTATTTTATTTTTTTTAGCCGCGTCTCAACCGGAAGGGGGACACTGCAACGGGCACGATTCTAAGGGGAGCCATGCTGACCGTCCATCACTAAACGGATTGCCATCACGAACTCCACTGGCAGATCGGGGGGGATTATAATAATAATAATAACCCGCAAAACGAGGTATCGCCGCACTCTGCCTCAGGGGATACAGAGATGACCGTTTTGTAACCCCTTTGGTGGATAAAAATACCCCGTAATAAAAACTAAACTACGACTAGATTATCCTTACATATACATAAATATTATTGATAAATATATAATGATAAATACTATACATCTTAGTTAAATAGAGTTATGACTAGATGTATATATATATATATATATATATATATATATATATATCACAGATCAGAATATCTCAGTTCGTTGTAAAGCTCAGTGGCTTTCAGGTACACCAACAGGGACTGGACCTTGTCTGGTCTTGACAGAACATCTACCTACTGAGGCGGTGAATGCTGGACCCTGAGTTCCATGAGGGCTGGGCAATCCTCCAAAAAGTGGCGGATAGACAAATCACCCCCACATCTCCCACAAACAACATCACGAGCTACAGGATCTAGCAGGAGTCTGTGAGCAAGACGGGTATGGCCAGTAGCTGCCCAATTGACCACTATTCGGTCCCTCCTTGGAAGGTGGGTCACGAAAGGATCAACTGCGCAAAGGTCCTGAAGGACTCCACGCAGACCAGTGACCTCGCTGTGCCATTGCTCGAACCAGATGGAATTGGCTTTATGCTGCATGTAGGAGATTTGATCCTCAATGCGCATAGGCAACATTTCGTAGGAGTCATCACCAATGGCTCTCCTTGCTAGGGCATCAGCGCATTCATTGCCGTCAATATCTACATGGCTTGGCACCCACTTAAAAATTTTGTTCGTGCCTAATGTTGTGGCTCGGTGTAGTGAAACACCCAGGCTTTGTGTTAGGGGATCATATGAATGTGTCCCTAATCGCCTCGATGGTACTCAGTGAGTTACTACAGATCACATAATTTCCAACTCCCAATAGCTGGCAGTGTCGAACAGCCAGTGTCACTGCCCACAGCTCTGCTGTGAACCTGGACGCAACATATGGTAGGCCTCTAGTGACTTGGAAGTTGGGGCTTCACAGAGCAAGGCCAACACCATCTCGCGTTTTTGAGCCATCAGTGAATAAGAGAGTGTATCCAGCATATTGCTGGATTGCCTCTGAGTAACGACTTCTGAGAATAGGTGGGGGGTGATTGCCCTTGACCCTAACCCTCAAGCGAAAATCAATGCGCATCCCAGACAAGGTCCATGGAGAGACCAGAGGGTATCTCTCTATGCAGTCCCACCTGGTGAGCTCATGAACAAGAATGCCCAATGGGCGAGTTCGAGTCTGGATCCTGGAATATGTTTCATCCAGGGGAGGTAAAGTTACCATAGTATGCAGAAGGTGCCCTGGGAAATAGCGAAGGCACTCTGCATAACGGAGTTTCAGTAGATTTCGCCTAATATTTAGTGGCTGACTACACCCGAGCACCTGAAGGGAGGCTGTCGGAGTAGTTTGAAAGGCTCCAGTGGCCAAACGAAGACCCTTGTTTAATATAGGTTCTAGCTTACGCTGCAAGGACTTTCTTGCTGATCCATAAACTGCAGAACCATAATCAATTCTTGATTGCACCACAGCATGGAAAATGCCCGAAGTATCAACAGAAAAGTGTGCAATTTTTCATTAAAACTTTTCTAGAAACCCAACACATTGAAATGCGTGTTGACCCAATCAGAACGGATAAATTCCAGTTTTATAATCGGATCGGAGTGCTCCGTATTTCTTTAAATTCACTATATTTCGAGCATTGTGTTTTGGTTTATTATTTTGGTTTATTATTATTTCTCCCTTCTTAGCAAATCTCTTGTTTATAATGATTAAACCAAATCTATAGTACATAATATGAACTCGGTGCTTAGCGCCTGGCAAGAGACCCCCCTTTTCCAATACCCCCCCCCCCCCCTCCCACTCCGTTGTTTCAGAGCTCGCTCTATTTCAGAACATCGTATATCGATTAGGAAAGAAATTAGCCTCTGAGGTCCCTCAGATGATCAGTTCGCCTACATCTTAGACATAAATATATAGGTACCTAATATGTAAGTGTATATGTATACATATAAACGTATAAGTCTATAGGACTAAGACCTGCATGAATTGAAATTTTAATAGCAGTTCCAAAAGTGCTTCAGTTCAAATTTCATCACGGTAGGTCGAATAGGAAAGAAC
Organism: Adelphocoris suturalis; assembly: GCA_030762985.1. Classification (NCBI taxonomy): domain Eukaryota; kingdom Metazoa; phylum Arthropoda; class Insecta; order Hemiptera; family Miridae; genus Adelphocoris; species Adelphocoris suturalis. Next base: position 34,590,862 of record CM061045.1, read on the forward strand.
ATAGCCTAAGAGGGCCCTCAGCTGATCAGTGCTGTATTATAAATATGCCAAAAGAACTCCGTTTCAAATGTCTGCTCCGTAGTATGAATAAGTAAGAAGTTAGCCGTTTGCGTAACGCACCTTTGTAACCGATTCACGTAACGCAATTAAAGACAGGCTAAAGGAAGACTTTGACATCAATATGCCTACATAGATGTTGGCACCTACTGAGGGAAAATTAAATCAATTAAATAGAACATCTACACTTTACTAGCCCCAATGGCACACTGCGAGCCTGAATTTCAAAAATGGTCGTAGGAGGGTAGAATCTGGCCACATATAAATCAAACTTCATACACAAAATAATACGTTCCTTCATTTTGAACAGATTGTAAAAGTAACACTATCTTTAAATAGTTTTGAAAACTTAAGAAAACTGCCCCCCAATTCTTCTATATGAAAAGCTAAATATTATAAATAAAAACAGCAAAATTAATTTTTTAGAAGTAAAGTGAAGGAAATCATTTTGCGTTATTTAGTTATATTATTTTAGTTAACACAAACTAAATCACTCGCGACGAAGTTGTGGAAACCCTTGTTAACAAAGAAAATGGATGTTAATGAAGAACGTAGTCTATTTACACGAAAACAAAGAGTTACAATTTTTGAATGATTTCGACGGTTAGGTAATCAATAATGTAGTTACAAGAAAGAAACCGATTCGCTACGGAAAAAGAGAGAAAATAAACGGGGGAGTTCCGTGAATAAATACAACGGTCTCCATTAAATCCGCTTTCTTCAATTTTTTTCTGTTCAGTTTAGTATAATTTCGACGCACTTTCGTGAGTCTCGCTGCGCTCTAGCACAAACCTGATCGTGTTGCTCTATTTTTCCTTTAATCAGGATGCTATACAAATTTGATATGTGAAACATCCATCCGAATACTCAGTACAGTAATTTATTCATACATTTTCGGTTGAATTGTATGTAGTTTTGGCTTATTTGGTGCATTTGGCTGTCGGAGGCTCCAATCTAGTCGTCTTGCACTATGTTTCCTTCATTCAAGATGCAATATGCTATTAATTATATAGGTAGTGAAACTTCTTTCCGTATACTCAGTACAGTAGACATAAACTCGTACCTTTCCGGTTAATTTGAGTGCGATTTTGGCGTAATTTGGTGCGTTTGGCTGCGCTTCAGCACCAACCTGATCTTCTGGCGATATTTATCCTCTATTCAGGATGCAATTTAGTTTTTATTAGTGAAATTTCCATCCGTATACTCAGCACAGTATTTATATACTCGTATCTTTCCGGTTAAATTTAGTACAATTTTGGCGCACTTTAGTGCGTCTAGTTACACTCTTGTGCCAACCTGATCGTCAGGCACTATTTTTCCTACTCTCAGGATGCAATATACTTTCGATTAGTAAAATTAAAATCTCCATCCGTATACCCTTTCGGTAAAGTTCAGTGCAGTTTTGACGCACTTTGTGGAGGCTGGCTGGGCTCCGGCACCAACCTGATCTTCTGGCGATATTTTCCTCCATACTGGAAGGAATATACTTTTCATTAGTTGAACTTCCATCCGTATCATCGGTACAGTAGTCGTATACTTTTTATCCGGGTTAATTGAGTGCAATTTCGCTGAACTTTGCTAAAATAGGCTTCGCTCTGGCATCAACTTGATCACTTTGCGATATTTTTCCTCCATTCAGCATGCAATATACTGTATATTAGTGAAAATATAGTCTGTATACTCAGTGCACTATTCATATTGTCGTATTTTTCATGGTTAATATTGAGTGCGATTTTGATGTAACCTACCTACTCTGTTATCACATCAGTTCTTCATGTTATCAGGTTGCTTTGTTTTGTTTTACATTTGTTTTGAATGGCGTGAGCGTGATAATATTTTGTTTCTCTATCCAAGTTAAAAATGGAAAAGAAAAGAGTTTGATTCAACGAACTCGGGAAAGTTATGGTGTGGAAAATCTTGGATTCTGTGTGTACGAATACCGCAACCTAATCAAACCCAGATTGCCATAGAACATGGAAGAATGCATTTTGTTGGGAGAATTTTACCTGTACACACATATTTGGCACCATGCGATGCAGAAGTGTACCTTTTCTGAACCAGAACTCCACCTCCGAAATTGATTATCCTATAGAAATTCGGGATGTGTGTCGTGGACACAGGTACCTTATCTTTTGGGTAGGAACCTACCTACCCTAATATCCTAAGGAAAAGTAGGTCCAAGATCTGCTCTCTTCCATTGCATTTTTGTAGTTCATATGCGTACCTGTGTATATATGTACATAGTAGTTTTCGTAGTAGTAAGGATCTCGAGTAAACTAGGAAAGGTAAGTTTGACCGTTCAACAAATTCAGAAATCGGTGCAAATATAGAATGCAATGGATTAAGCGCTAATTAAGTGAATGTGCAGTTAAAAAGCTCCACAGCTGTTATTAATCTGCAATCGAAAAGCACAATGATGTACCTAGGTACAACAAATATGATCAAATTCACTAAGGAAAAACGCAACAAATTTTCGACCATAATTGTCTCAATCCCAATTGATGTATGCGAGTAAAGTGAATAGTTAGTGGTTTGGATGCCTTCAAGTTCGCTTCTCACAAATCAATAAAGAAAATCCTAAGAGCTCGCATCTCAAAAATTAAAAAATAACTCTAAATCAATCCTTTTAGTGAAATGTAGACAAGGTTCTAACACAACTTAGTTGGACAAATAGTGATCCGAAATGTGTATAGTTTGGTACTCAGGATACTCGCAAGCTCACATCTTAACCTTAGAAACACCCAACCGTACAAAATCCGAATATAAATATGTACTCTATCAATAGTAGGAACGTCGTAAAAATCTTATTTTGGTATGTACTCTCGATATAATGTAGAGCCGCATTCCTAGCCGGAAAAAATCACTCCTGTCATTGTGCAGTAGGTAAACGGAAAAGCAGGTAGGTTAGCTTACTCGAGTACGTGACCGAATCGAACGAAATTTTAACTTAGGTATTGCAATTTGCAACGAATTATAGAAACTGAAACTACACGGATGAACTACGAAAGTTTTTTTTCCCCCAGCAAATCTATGTTAAAAACAACCAAACAAACAACAATGCAACAAGCCTGGTCCTCGACTTTGTGTTATCTAATACTACGAAAGTATTGGATACAAGAATACCTAGATACTTATTGAATAGGGCAATTTCGAAAGTAAATAATCTTTCATTTCGAAAATGTTTGCGAAAAAGTTGATAGTTTCAACATAATGCGAAAACGGGGAAAAATTGGTTCATGTGCCTAATCTTTCATGTTCCCTACGTTTTTCCGCCCCCCTAGGTTTTTATAAAAAACCTTGATAGTAATTTTCTTCTAATTTGTTGATCTGATCAACCCTACTTTCCCTATATAATTTTGATTCAAAGTTGATTTAAAAAAATTACTCCTGTCAGTAGGTACTCACAATACTTGGTACCTACCTAAACCTATACATCGAGCACATGATGAAACCATGAGACTCGAACGTTTCATCACCTCTTATATTTTCTTGAATATCAAACTCTTTCCCCACTCATAAATCTCGAAAATTTTCTCGAGATCCATAATTTATATGAAAGCCACTATATACACACTATAAAAAAAACCCTTTTGGAAGGATGAACTGATGGATTCTCCACTAAGCAAATGCTCAAGGTAGATCTCGTCCTGCCTTGGTTTTTCTGCTCATTTGAGGGGAAAAAACTTAATCATTTGCTTGGTTTTCTGTTTATGAATCTCACTTAAGCGAATGCTCGAGCAATCACTTAAGCAATTACATAGTCACTGACTATGAATAGGTTAAGTTGCCACCAGCTACTCAGAGCGTCACTTAAGCATTTCCTTTCAACATTGACGTTCGCACTATTTTCCCCACTTTCAGAATACAATATAGTTTCGATTAGTGAAATCTCCATCCATATACCCTTCTGGTTAAACTTAGTGCTATTTCGACGCACTTAGGTGCTTTTTGCTGCGCTCTTGCGCCAACCCAGTCGTATGGCACTAGTTTTTCCCCACTCAGGATGCAATGAACTTTTGATTAGAGGAAGTCCCATACATACACCTTCCGGTCAATGTTAGTGAAATTTTCGGAGCACTTTGGTGTGCCATAATGAGGCTATGCCCCAGGTACAGACTGCCAGACGATCGATTTCGTCAACAGTAAGATGCAAACCATTGTTTAAGATGTTTCAAACCTTCTATACCCTTCCGGTTGTTTTTGGTTTCTGGCTCTCGGACCAATTCTGGTTCATCAGTCAACAGAACCCTTAAGTACCAAATTTGTTGCTTCAACGATTCTTTCTGAATTCTAGAATCATAAAATCATGTTTTTTATTACGTTTTATGACGTTTGATGAAAGATGTAAAGCTGAAATGGATAAAAACCAAGTTTGGAGCAGACAAGAGAACTTAATTTTGGATTCAAAGTTGGATTTGTTCGTTAAGGAACCAAAATACGTCTATTTCAGACACATTAAATGAACACATGATTTTTCCAGCTGACATAAATCAAAAACTTCATTATTTATCTTAGGGTACTCAATTTATCAGAAATTTCGAATGATATAATAAGAAAAATCTGATAAATAGGTAATTGCAATATAGGCATTTTCATATCTATCTTGACATACTTATTTATTGCCGGAAATCGGTATCTTTTTCACTAACCCTCGATGAATTATCGAATACAAGTTGAACAGTAGTGAAATCAATCACCTCATGATCTCTGTTAGACTCACTCCATGAAATCTTGTTTACTCAAATCAGTCAACATAATAGTCTGTCGATGAGATAAACATTTCCCTTTTTGGACTAATAAAAGTAGTGTTTTGATCACTATGCGACATACGGCCACAGCGCGCAGTGTGGGAAATGGCCAAACACGAGAAAAATCGGTATCTTTAAAACGGATAGACAAATTGTCTTAGGAATGGCTTTATTCAATTCTGGGAGGAAACATACATTGGAAAAGGAAGAAAAATCTCCAACATTAAAAAATCCATAATCATCCAGTATGATCAAATGAGCGAATTCCCATGAGCAAAATGGCTCAAAAACTTCAAAATTCTGCTAAAAATGTGCATGATAAGATGTGTAATTTTATCATGAAACCAGAATTCTAGGTAAGATAAAACATTCAAACCATAAATCGGGTCACTATATTTTTTCCAAAAATGTTCAAGTTGTGTCCAAAATGTGGAAATTATGTACCAAAATTAGCAAACATTTGATACAAATAATATGATCAAACTTTGTAAGATTTAATTTATGGTATTATTCTTTTGATAATGGTCTCTATTTGGTCTCCTACAATATTACCATATCGTCCCAGCAAGAGATCACCAATATTTCCTGCTTGCTTCAAAATATCACTCAAATTCGCGTACGTTATTTTTACGACACTCATCACGCAAGAATGGCCAAGATGGTTCACAAAAATCCTTTGCGTCTAAAACTCTCATTGCGGTGCATCGACCCGATGCCCAACAAAATTAACAGTGCATGTCGTGACAAATCCACTCGTTAAGAGACTGGCCACTTTGATATTGTTAGGAAGTTTACATGGGCAACGCAGTTAGTGACGTGGAAACTGTTTACAAACTGTTATAAAAACTAAAAATACTCACTTTGTGTTCCGAATTTATAGTGTTTGTCGCGGTTTATCGAATCAATGAAATTGTGCTCAATTCATCGGGGGTTTACAATTTTACATTGGTGTCAGAAGTTTTTTTGAACCGAACATGCCTACTCGCAGGGGTCGTCCGGTCCGCCAGCCTATTGAGGAACCAGGCGACGGAGAAGAGTTTCTTCCAGCACAACAAGAGGTGATTGCCAATCCTACGGTTGGCGAGTTGCCGGCAGCGGAAGATGGTACCTTGGGGCCCGGCCTACCAGGGCTTACCACCGAGGTGAGACAACTTGTCACGAAGCAGGTTCATGATTTGCGCGTCGGATTGAGGCAGGATCTTGGGGAGGTGTTTGAGGCTTTCTTTGCCCTGCGGCAGGATATGGAACGCCTTCAGGTGGCTAACGCTCCCTCCCTTGGGGAAGTACCTACCCGGAATCGACTAGAGGCTCTGTGTGACATTGGCCAGGGGCTTGAACGGGGTCTCAGACAACAACCCGCTGCTGGGGCAACTTTTGCCATTCCCACTGTCCCCAGAGGTGAGGGACGGGAAACTAGGGTCAAACCTTTTGATGGAACCGCTGATTGGGAATGGCTGGGGGGATGTAGACAAGGCTCCTGAGCTGGGTGCAGCATTACAGGGCCCAGCCCTCACAATTCTTGGAGAGGTTAGGAGGCCAATCACATATGATGGATTGGTAAATGCACTGAGTAATCGGTATGGGGCAAGACATCAGACAGAACTGCATCTAGCCTTACTCCAGAGCCGCACTCAATGGGCCACTGAAAGCATTGTTGACTACCACCGTGCAATGGATGAACTGGGTCGGAAAGCATGGCCAGGGCTCATCAGGGATGCTTCCTCTGAGAGCCTCCTCGCCTTAAAGTTTGTGGAAGGACTTCGAGACTCTGGACTACGGGAGAAGGTGCTAGTGGCGTGGCCCCGTACCCTACAGGATGCCCTAGCAGAGGCCTTGCGGATGGAGGCCATCACCCGAATTACTAACCGAACACGGGGAACTGAGAGGCAGCTCCTTCAAGTGCAGACTGCGGAGACAGAGGTGTGGCAGGGGGCGGTTTACTGGCGATGCGACCAGCGAGGGCATTTCTTGCGGAATTGTCCCACTTGGGGACAGCGCAGACCATTTCAAGGACCAAATGGAGCTGAAGGAGGTCAGGGAAATGTGAGCCGACCAATCTGAAGGGGCGCAGCTTGGGTCGGGAGAAGAGCCTCAGTCTCATGGGAAAAGACGAAGAAGTTGTGCTGTACCGGGCTGGGGGTGGCGAATCTCTCACAGTACAGGGGTATTTAAATGCAGTCCCATGCCGTTTTGTGATAGATACAGGAGCATCAGACACATTTGTGAGCCCAGAAGCAGTCGCAAAAGCGGGGTTGACTATGGAAAAAGGGGATCTAACTGCACAGTTACGTACTGCAACAGGGCAAACAACACCAATTCTGGGTAAGACTTTGGTGCAATTAGACATGGGCAAAGGAGTGCAATACCAGGTGGACGCAATTGTGGCGCATATTGATAGTGAATGCATTGTAGGCATTGATGTGCTACGAGACCGAGGGTGTGTGATTGATGTTGGTGCTGGGACCATGCTTGTGGGAGGGCAACAGCTTGACCTGGAGAGGGAGACGGGGCCCCTACAAGCTTGGGCACAAGGAAGGCACTTGAGGGGGTTGGATAGGACGAAAGGTCAGGAGGCTAAATTACCAGACCATCTTCAACCACTGGTGGAGGGGCATGAGGACACACTCACAGGTTGGGAGCTGACCCAGTTCAAGGATCTCTTGGCGAAATATCAAGACGTTTTTGCAGCCACCAAGCAGGAATCGGGGAGGTGCAACAGAGGCGAATATGATATTGATGTGGCAGGGCATTGCCCGATAAAGCAACAGCCAAGACGAACTTGCCCAGCCAAAAACAAGATCATCGCAGAAGAACTTCACAAAATGAAGCAACAAGGAGTAATTGTGGAATCTCGAAGCCATTGGGCCAGCCCAGTAGTCATGGTGAAGAAGAAGACAGGGGACTGGAGGTTTTGCATTGACTACAGGAAGGTTAATGATGTCACCCCCCAAGGATGCGCACCCCTTGCCCACATTGCCCCACATTGCCTTGCGATGTGGTGCCTTGCATGCACTGGGAGGGAGTAAATGGTTTACGACACTTGACCTACAGGCTGGGTACTGGCAAATTCCCCTCACTAAGGAGGCACAGGAAAAATCTGCTTTCTGTACCAGGGACGGACTTTGGGAGTTCACAGTAATGCCCTTTGGACTCACGAATGCGCCAGCAACCTTCCAGCGTGTCATGCGCCAGCTCCTGCAAAGGCTCATTCAGCAAGGAGTTGTTGTGGTGTACCTTTGAGGAGCATTTGCACTTCTTGAGGGCAGTGTTTGAAATATTTCGGGAGACAAACTTGAAGCTGAATGGACGCAAGTGTACATTCCTACAGCAGACAGCAACATACTTGGGCCATATAGTGACACCAAAGGGAATCCAGACAGATCCAAAGAAGGTTGAGGCTATTGTCACCTGGCCAACACCAACCACCACCAAGGAACTCCGGTCCTTTGTAGGGCTCTGCTCGTATTACCGCCAATTTGTCCCGCATTTGGCAGAATTGATGAAGCCACTCTACGCTGCAGAGAACCTCAAGCAATTTGACTGGACCCCGGATTGTCAGGCAGCCTTTGAAGTACTTAAGGAAAAGCTACAGGAAGCTCCAGTGTTGGGTCATGTGTAGGCAGGGATGCCTTTTATTGTCGATGCTGATGCAAGCAATGTTTCAATTGGGGCAGTCTTGCCACAGCTGCAAAATGGGAAAGAGGTTGTGATTGCATACTTCAGTAAGTGCCTCTCCCGAACCCAGCGCAACTATTGTGTTACCAGAAAAGAGTTGCTTGCAGTAGTGGAGGCACTTAAGTTTTTTTAGCCATATGGAATTGACATGGGGCGGCTGCAAGTTCGGACTGATCATGCATCTCTCACATGGCTCATGCGATTCCGAAACCAGGATGGCCAGATGGCCCGATGGCTTGAGCGGCTGAGCCGTTTTGACCTTGATGTGCAATACCGTTTGGGGCAGCAGCATGGGAATGCTGATGCGCTCTCGAGAAGACCATGTGCCAGGGATGGATGCTCCTACTGCGAAAGAAGGGAAGCCAAGGGACACCAAGAAGACAGCCAGGATGGGCCTACACTGCATGGACTTCTAATAGGAAGTGTGTGGTCATTGCAGGACATACAGGAACACCAGGCGGAAGACACACAGCTAAAACCAGTGAAAGAGTGGCTGTGTGCTAAAAGTCGTCCCAGCTGGGAGCAGGTGGCAGGAGAAGGACCAGAGACTAAGGCATTGTGGGCAATTTTTGACTCCCTTGGGTTGGAGGAAGGTGTGCTTTACCGGAAGTGGGAGAGTCCCGATGGATGTTCTATACGCCAGCAATTCTTAGTACCACGCAGTCTAAGAGAAACCATCTTGAAACAGGCTCATGAGCCAGCTCATATTGGGGAAAAGAAAATGGGGGAAAGGCTGCGCCAGAGGATGTACTGGATAGGACTGCACCGGGACGTGAGGGAATGGTGCCGGAGCTGTGACACCTGTGGGAAACGACATGGAGGGGGACAACAGGTGCGGGCACCTTTGCGCACATATGTTGTTGGAAGTCCATTCCAGAGGGTTGGGATTGATGTAGTTGGGCCTCTCCCAGAGACCAAGCGAGGGAACCGATACATTCTGACAATAGTTGACTACTTTACAAAGTGGCCTGAGGCCATTCCCCTTCCCGATCAAAGAGCAGAGACAGTCGCCCAGGCTCTGATAGAACATGTGGTCTCTCGATTCGGTGTACCAAGGGAGATTCATTCTGACCAGGGCCGCAACTTCGAGTCTGAACTGATGCAGGCTGTCCTCTCCCAACTGGGTGCACAAAAGACCCGAACAACCCCTCTCAGGCCCCAGAGTGATGGCTGTGACATCGGGTAGAAGTAATGTCGGGACAGGCCAATCAGCGCTGCGATCGCTGGGCGTCTTCCGGCGAACTCGATATCACATCCCGTCAATCCATGCATATATGATTATAATGTAACCGATCAATCTATAAATAAATCATTCTGTTCTGTTCTCGTGAATGCGTTAATCGTATATCATTGTCCCAAACCCAAGTTATATATAATCATTAAACATCTTACATGGTGTCAGGTGTGATACAAAAGTGTTTGTGTAAAACAAAACTCGCGTTAATAATATAGGTACTCGAAAAAGTGATTTTCGGAACGATTCGAATACAGTAAAGAGAAGAAATGGGTGAAGTGAAATCGCCGCCTTTGTTCGACTTCGACGCAGAAAACCTAAACCAGCAATGGAAAAAATGGTACCAAAATTTCACATACTTCCTAATCGCTGCTAAGAAAACTAGGGAGTCAGAATCAACAAGAATCGCAATACTTTTAAACCAGCTAGGCGAACGAGGAGTCGAACTGTTCAATACATTCGAGTTCCTAAAAGAGGATGGAGGAATTGATTCCGACCCCAAGTTTGATATCGTAGTCAATGCGTTTGAGAAACATTTCGCACCAAAGAAAAACGTTTTGCATGAACGATACAAGTTTAACAAAACTACGATGAAGCCAGGACAACCGATTCTCGACTTTATCACAGCATTAAAACAAGCAGCCGCAACATGTGAATATGGTGATAAATCAGAAATGATTAGAGATAGACTCGTCGAGCAGATCGAAGATAAAATACTATTGGACAAGCTACTTGACAAAGGAGGAGCCCTAACCCTTGAAGAAGCGATCTATATCTGCAAACAACATGAGCAAAGCCGTATGGAAATCAAAGATTTCGATAAGGACCGGACTCAAGAAATCGATGCAGTAAAGAAAACTCCGGGAGGCAGCTCATCACACAAAACAGATAAGCCATACGATTGTTTCAAATGTGGTTACAAACATACTAAGGGCAAATGTTTTGCATACAACAAAAGATGTTCAAATTGCAATGGTTTAAACCATTTTGCAGTAGGTTGTAAAAAGAAAAACAACAATTATAACAATAGGACAGATAATAAAAATAACAGAGCACAGAGTAAAATTAAAAAGAATAAAACCTATAATAGATCAATTGAATATAAAAATAATAAAAAAATGGATTCTGAAGAATCGGATAACGATGTTTATCTCAACATAATTAGGATTGATAACATAAAAACTAAAGAGAAGTGGTCAACAATTGCCAAAATTAACAACGAAAATATTAAATTTAAACTAGACACAGGTGCCGAAGTAAATGTGCTACCCTTAAGGATCTTTGAAATCGTTAAACCGAAAAATGCTGAAATTCTAAGAAGTAACGTAAATTTAATAGCTTATAACGGCAATGAGTTAGAAGTGGTAGGTAAAGTCAATCTCGAAACTAAGTTCAAGCATATGACTCGTGTCATTGAATATATGCTGATAGACACCAAAGATAAGCCTCTTTTAGGGGGTGATACATGCGAAGAATTGAAATTGGTTAAAAAAATAGAATATATAGATAGTCAACAAGAAATATTTAAAAACAAGGAACAAGTAATTGGTAATTATAAAACAGTGTTTGAGGGCTTAGGGACGTTTCCTGGTAATCCCTATAAGATCGAACTAAAACCGGATGCAATTCCAGTAACACATCCTACCAGGAGAATTCCTAAGCACCTTCAAGAAAGGTTAAAACAACAAATATATAAATTAGAAAAAATGAAGGTAATAACTAAAGTTGAGGGGCCTTGTATATGGCAACATCCATTAGTGATAGTGGAGAAGCCAAATAAATCGCTCCGTTTATGTTTAGATCCAAAAGACCTGAACAGTCAGATCTTAGATGACAAATATCAAATTCCCACTGCAGAAGAGATGTTTGATGACCTTAATGATAAGAACTATTTTTCGATCCTAGATTTGAAGGACGGTTTTTACCAAATCCCAATAGATGAGAATTCGTCAAATTTGTGTGTTTTTGGAACACCATTTGGTAGATATAAGTTTAATAGATTACCGTTTGGTGTTAAGATTTGTGCAGAAGTTTTTCAGAAGAAAAATTCTGAAATTTTTGGAAATATTGAGGGTGTAAAGGTCTACATTGACGATATTTAATCCTATCAGCAGCTAGTAAATATGAACATGATTTAATTCTATAGAAGGTATTAGACAGAGCAAAAGAAAATAATATAACTTTTAATTCAACAAAATTTCAATTCTGTCAACAAAAGATAAAAATTTTAGGACACGTAGTCTCAAAATCTGGTATTGAAATTGATCCAGATCGTCTGAAAGCCATTAAACAAATGCCGGATCCCGTTGACAAGAAATCCTTAATGCGGTTTTTAGGAATAATGAAATTTCTAAATAAATTCAGCCCAAATTACAGTCGCGGACATGCCATGGCAGAGACTGCTGTTAGAATAATTGAAAATATGCTAAAAAAGTGCGCAATCACAAAGCAGGATCCCAACATATTGTTACTGCATTACCGAAATACTGAAATTCCGAGTATTGGATTTTCACCTAGCCAAATTTTATTAGGTCGCAAATTAAAAGATAACTTGACGTTTTGCGAAAAAGACCTTATAAGTAAGCCAATCAAAAGCAAAGTGATAAGAGATAGGCTATTTAACGCACAGACTCGTCAAAAACAATATTACGATATAGGGACAAAAGACCAACCTGTTCTTTCAAAACATGATAATGTCATGTATCAACATCGAAATTCTTGGCATTACGGTAAAATTGTAGAGGCAGCCAAGACTCCAAGGTCATGGTGGATAAAAGACGCAAACGGAAACACTATTCGTAGGAACCGTCAAAGCATAATACTCACAAAACGTGAACCAGCAATTACTGCACCGAACTCAGCTGGGAGTTCTACGAACCAGACTAGTTCCGGGAACCAGTCGCACTCTTATAATTTGCGGGATAGACAATTTATAAATAAGCCAAAAAGATATGGTACATGAAAGGAGATTTTATTTTCATTACTTACTCGCAACAATAACATTAGTACAAATATATATGATTATTGATAAATAGATGCATAAGGAAGTGTAATGATTTTGTTTCGTAATATAAGAAGATAACTGAATTTAGTAATCACAGAGAACACTGTTGGGTTATCACAATTTATTGACTGAAACTAATTATTTATGGTATTATTGATAAACAGGAGGGTTATCATAAGGAATAGGTACCTTTGTACGATAATCAATAAGTTGTTGATTATATCATGGATCAAATCATTCTTTTCTCCGAATCCAGTTCCATTGTCCTAGAAGAGGTTATTATTTTGTAAAACGATCCATGTACCGATGGATCTTCTTTTGAAGAGGAAAGGTGTGACATCGGGTAGAAGTAATGTCGGGACAGGCCAATTAGCGCTGCGATCGCTGGGCGTCTTCCGGCGAACTCGATATCACATCCCGTCAATCCATGCATATATGATTATAATGTAACCGATCAATCTATAAATAAATCATTCTGTTCTGTTCTCGTGAATGCGTTAATCGTATATCATTGTCCCAAACCCAAGTTATATATAATCATTAAACATCTTACAATGGCCAAGTGGAAAGGCTCCATCGAACACTCTACGAATGGTTGGCAAAGATGGTGAAGGAAAACCAGGTGGACTGGGATCAGCAACTCCCCATTGCCCTGTTGGCATACCGAGCCTCGGAGCAGGCTACTACGCAGTTCACCCCAGAGTATCTGCTCTTTGGGCAGGAGCTTACATTGCCACTGGAACTGTTGTTTGGGCGGCCACCTGAAGAGAATGAGGTACAAGCTTACGCAGCAGATCTTCGCAAAAGGCTAGCGGTGGCTCACGAAAAGGCTCGGGATAACCTACGGATCCAGGCAGAAGACATGAAGCGGCGATACGACCGCACCACGCGAGGTCGGTCCGTCCGGGTGGGAGATCAGGTGTGGCTGCACAACCCCAGGCGCATCCGTGGACGAAAACCCAAATTGATGTGCCCCTGGGATGGCCCCTATGAGGTAGTCCATGAGCTGAATGACGTCGTGGTCCGGATACGGAAAAACCGGGGACGCCCAAAGGTAGTTCAAGTTGACCGCCTGACGCCATACTTTGGAAGAAAGGCGGGAGAAGTGTTAGGAAGTTTACATGGGCAACGCAGTTAGTGACGTGGAAACTGTTTACAAACTGTTATAAAAACTAAAAATACTCACTTTGTGTTCCGAATTTATAGTGTTTGTCGCGGTTTATCGAATTAATAAAATTGTGCTCAATTCATCCGGGGTTTACAATTTTACAATATAATAGTCTCGAAGAGAGGGGTGTATTCGTCATCTAGGTATGTTTGAAACGACGCTGACGCCATAGCCTGTGAAGGCCAGGAATGAAACTAAAAGGGCTACTGGATTAATATATGTAAACATTCATGGAAAAAAGGATTCCATTCGGAAGAAGACGGAACCTTTTCTATACTCACCTATGAACATTTACAAATGGCACTTTATTGACATTAAATATCTCTGTTATTTATCCTTGGAAAATAGTTTATGTGCGTTTATGTGATTCGGTTAATTTTTTTCTCATCTGGATGGTATAAGCAACAACACAGCAATTTTCATTAATCTCATGTGATAAACGAAGTTTTTCAGCCAACCAGAAAAACTGTACTTTCAAAAACAGATCTACTGCAGTTTTAGCGAATTTTTGAAGAAAATTAAGCTATTGCTCTCGCCTCAAAATTTGTAGAATGTGAATTTTTGAAAAAAAATTATGCAGAAATCCGTTTCAGGCTATTCTGAATCATATTCTGAAGTTTAACGCATTTTTTTATGTATGTATATATGTATGTATGTATGTATGTATATATGTATGTATATATGTATGTATGTGTCATTCCAGACGATAACTGTCCGTAGAATTGTGCTAGAAACTTCAAACAAATTTTAAAATGTTAAGGGCACAAAACGAAAGTTCAAGTTCGTTGGCCAGCTTGATCGGATTACATCTTCGGGTTGAAATTTTCAAAAATGTAGTCAAAAATTTCAAAATAGCCTGTTTTTTGCGATTTGTCGTGTGAAATAATTTTTTCAGCGTACTAACATGTGGTACATTCGGAATCAGCGTAAAATTTCCTATAAGAATATGTATCAAGTTTTCAAAAATTTCAAAGTTGAAAAATCAGTCAAAAATCGAAATAATGCCGTTCGCTGGTTGTAAAAATCGGTAATATTCTTCAAAAATTCGCTCATAGGGTCATGCTGCATGACTGGACTTTTTTAACACATTATATATAATATTATTATTTTTGGGAACTATTAACGTGCTCAAGAGCAAGGGAAACAACTGAACGTTCAAATCGAAATTCTTAATCGGAGATTCTTTCCAACTCTGCCCCTATGTGCGACGGACGACGGACGGTTGACGGCGGACAAACGGATTATTTTTATTTTTTATTACCTATTATATATATATTTTTTTAAATTATTTATTATTATTATTTTCACTCATTTCGAAAAGTGATCCAACAAATTTTGAAGGGGGGGGGGGGGGCTTTCTCGGTCTATTACGAAGGTTCATTATTGAAAATAACGAACAAAAAACTTTTAACTCCGCTCAAAATTTGTTCCATTTAGATCTGGAAAAAAAATTTCGAATTATCCTTCTGTTAGTCGTCCAAATTTTTTTTTTTTAACTACTGGCACAAATAGCACATGAATGATTATCGGGCAACAGTGGTTCCAATATTATTATCACTAAAAAATAACAAACCTTCGTGTTGACGATTTGATTTGCAGTGAGTTAGACAGCTAAAGCTGTTTTTATCCATATGATAAAGCTGTGAGTTGGACAAGCGTCTATTTCAATCATGTGAGTTGAGCCCGATACATACATTCTCCCAATCATGAACGGCAACTGCGTTTTCATAGAAATCAGATTTGATTATTTAATTATCACTAATTTGGTAAAACTTGTAGAAAGGTCCGGCGTCAGATTTCATGCTTAGACATACAGGTATTTCCCCGGACGCATTTTCCACCGAAACCCCTAAATGGTGAGTACCATAATTCGATCTTCGTTACTGCTTATACCTTGGGGTCGTTCACAATATATGTGGGTCAAACAAAGGTATAGCTACTTATGTTTCGGAAACTAGCAGCCATTCAAGAAACACAACGGACATTCATCAATAGCTTGTTGTTTATTTCATATGAATTATCCATGGAAAAAAATCGCTTTAAAAATTAACAAAACCATACAATCCTAACAGAGGGCAGAAGTATCAGTAAATATTCGGATGTTATTAAAAAGAATTATCTGTTGTATACGTTATTAGTCACGGAAATGGTATGATAAGTTTAAATAGTCCCCAACTTTAGGCAGCTCAAACATTTGAAATTCAAATCGCCTCTTTTATTAAGTTTTGTTTACTTTCAAACAATAAGTTTCCAGCGCTATAAGTAGATTTCCAGCTCAACGTCCATTGTCATCTATTGAAGTCGTGTTTCATCACTGAGCTATCGAAACCACAAGCGGGACGGTCGAACGCATTTCTTCAGAGAAGTAATTTCTTATCTTGTAGACCTCTGTTGCTCCCCTTCTCCAACAATAACTTCTATCAACTCACGCTCTTCTTTCACGCATCAACAAGTCTTATCAGAGATACCATCCGAGGCAGCCTCCTCTTCAACAACTCGTAACTTTAATGGAGGCCGACTCAGAATACGACAGACTACTAGATGATTCAAAGCACCACCGTTGAAACTCCAACTTCCAACCGGAAAGTTTATGTGGGAAATATTTATTGAACACGTTTCCAAAAATTTAATAACACAACTACCTCAAATTCTATTCATCAGTTATTACCCTAAAAACTGCATTTGGTTGGCAAATTCGAAGAAGAAAAAACTTCCGTTCTCCAAAATAACAATGAAACATTTGTTGTTATTGATGGTTGTTGTTGTTGATAAGAAGTGTGAAATAAATGGGTTTTGTTTAAAAAAATTTATTTAAAATAAGTTCCCATCATCAGTTCAAATGAGCAAATTTTCATAAATTATCGTATTTTTGTTTTGAAATTTGAGAAATTTGAGAGCAAAGAAACCTTAATTACAGTTATATTTCGAAACTGGTTCTAAATAATATTCTGCGAATCAAAAACGTTCCAGTCATACAGCATGATCGTATGAGCGAATTTTATTAAATTACCACCTATCATATTATAATACGCTAAACGCGTATTATAACTTTTATTTGGTTGCCAAGCTATGTGGCAATTAACAGCAATGAATTTGCTGAAGAGGAGCCATTGATAATGACTCAATCGGAATGTTGCCTATGCGCATTGAGTATCAAATCTCCTGCATGCAGCATAAAGGCCAATTCTATCTGGCTCGAACAATGGCAGAGAGAGGTCACTGGTCTGCGGAGTCCTTCAGGACCTTTGCCCGGTTGATCCTTTCGTGACCCACCTTCCTAGGGGGGGACCGAATAGTGGTCAATCGGGTAGCCACTGGCCATACCCGACTTAGTCACAGACACCTGTTAGATCCAGTCGCTCGTGATGTTGTGTGTGTGTGGGGGGGGGGGGGGGATTTGTCTATCCGCCACTTTTTGGAGGACTGCCCAGCCCTCATATACCTCAGGGTCTAGCATGCACCCCCTCAGTGGGTGGATGTTCTGTACGGACCAGGCAATGTCCAATCCCTGTTGGTGTACCTGAAAGTCACTGAGCTTTACAACAAACTGTGATATTCTGATCTTTGACATGCTTATTTATGTGCAACTAGTTATACCTTTATTTAGCTGAGATTTATAGTATTTATCATTATATATTTATCAAAAGTATTTATGTATTTGTAACGATCATCTAGTCGCTAGTTCATTGCTTCTGCTGTTGTCTTTCCAACGATCCATAATGTATTGACTCATATAATGTCAGGAAGAGTTTTACCATTACTGTTGTCACTTAAATTCCTCCGTTTAATAGTTTGATTAGATGATTTGGGTTTTTCTATGGTTTGTTGACAAAACATTTTAATTTATTCCGAGAATTGAACTTCTCAAGATGAGGTTATTGAAAACAAAGACTAATCTCTGTACCAGTAGGTTCTTGAGCATACAATAGGAGCTGGGGCTATTATATATGATGATACCACCACCCTATTGATAGTGCCGATTATTGACCACAATCGTACTGATGGGCCCGGATAGGTTTGGTTAGATCAATCCATACCTTCCGCAAATTCTGTTCGTGCGCTTCCGCCATCAACTAAATTGTGTGGGTATAGGCAAACTGCGACGGGCCATTACCTGTGAATGGAACACGTATGCGGTTGGCCAATCAAACTATTGAACTGCATTCATCTGTAAGAGAATGCCCTTATCAATAAAGCTAATCTACTTATTAAACTAAAAATTTTGTTTATATATATTCTAATTATAAGCATATTCTATTTATAATCATATTAATAAGTCTGTATACATATTATTTAAGAAAGGGCAGGGAGGTTAGGGTATAAGTATTGTCCGCTAGAGGGAGTGTGGATTGTAAGTGGAACGCAATTGATCTAGACCAGTTTTGGCTTAAAGTATATCCGTCCATCTATGGAGAAGAGCCTGAATTACGGAGATTGGTAGAAAAAAGCAACACAACTAACTAGTTTTAGTTAGATCGTCTAGCTAGTTTATTAATAACGGTAAGGCACTGAAGCATGCACGGGAACCCGAAGAACTACTTACTACATTACTTACTCAAAATGAGGATTTTAATTACTTTTATAACAATAAATAACCATCAGGTTTCGCAGAAATATCTCTCTTAATTCGATTTTCATGGCATCACGACCCACAGAGCAGTTCGTGACCCAAAGGCACCATGCTATCTTTCAGGGAACACTGCCGCTTCACGTGTTCGCCCAAGTGAACAATCCGTTCTTCCGCCGGATTGCCTTTCAGTATCGGAAAGTTCCCAACATGAATCACAATGTTTCTGCATTTTATACTACTCGAAGACGAGTTACGGCGTGTATTACATTCATCAAATTGCGTCTAAGGATATTTCCAGTTTTTCCACCTGGGGCATGTAAAACCAAAATATTTATTAGGCAAGATATATGTCCTGAGGTTCACATGTACTAATGTAACATGAACGAAAAAATTCAGCCTCGCTTGTACCGCTCGAATGCCTTCTACTCAAAGTCTGACAACTAACACGAAACGTGGCTAATATGGAACTTGCTTTGACTAGGGATGGGTATCGATGTATCGATGTTTCAAAAACATCGATGTTTTTCCCCAAACATCGATGTTTTTTTCATCGATGTTTACTCTTCGATGTTTTTTGAACATCGATGTTTTTTCCCAGACATCGATGTTTTTTTTTTTTTTTTTTTTTTTTTTTTTTTTCAAATGTGTTTTTTTGTCGTTAATGTAAAAATGATAGTTCTTTTATACCTGAACAATAATTATTCTTGTTTTATAAATGCTTACTTGGTTGTTTATTATTCTTCTATAAAAATAATACTGTACAGATTCAGTTCCTTCTGAGAGGCTATTCTCTCAAGCAGGCTTAATTTTAAGCTCCTTGAGATATCGCCTCTCAGAGAAACTGGCGTCAAAATTGTTATTTTTACACGAAGCAGAAGACCGTTTCTGAAAGTTGTAAAACCAACATTTAATTTTTTACAACTTCTTTACAATTTTTCTGTGTTTTAATGAGAACATTCTCTTTCTACTTTTCTGCGATTTTACTTATGTAGGTACTATTATTAAAATTGTTGAAAAGAACTACTTTTTACCGCAAATTTTCTGAGAAAATGAGTTTTTTCTTTTGGTTTTCTAAAAACCATCGATGTGTTGAAACATCGATGTTTTTTCTCCGATGTTTTTTAGACATCGATGTTCCTTGGGGAAAAAACATCGATGTGCAAACATCGATGTTTTGTTCATCGATACCCATCCCTAGCTTTGACTTGCTGTCAGGGCTCACTCAGTTGATTTGGGCTGCTCCGCCCTTATCTTTAGCTGGCCTACACGAACAGATATCAGCGATAGATGTGGCGTTTTTTGAGCGATATATGAAGGTATGTATGGAGAAGTAGTTCTGAACCAGTTCGGAATTCATCTAGTTCGGAATTAAACTGCAAAAGGAGGGGACGAGAACCGTTCTGAACTCCATGTCCGAAATCCCATTTCGACTAGTTAGTCTAAATACCTTCTCTCCCTCTCTGTGTTCTAGAAACCTACTCAGTATACCGTATTCTGTGCTAGGAACACCATTTCATTGTAACTCGCCACTGTTTCCTTATTTTTCGGACGCATCCTCTTTCCTAAAAGAAATCCAACTTCACCATCGTTGATGGGGTTCACCTTCACCTGAACAATCCATGATGATGAATAAAAGTGGCGTAGTTTGAGGAGCTGCAGATCACCCCCATGAATCATAGAGGAAGCAGAAGTTCGTTGTATGGATACAATCACAATTAATGATTGTACGCTTCTAACTTCAATAGGTACCAACAAATTCAATTGAAGAATGTAGTTCGTATTATTAAACGAATCCGGTTGCCTAGCAACTTTAGACGCTCTTAGAAATAAAGAAACTCTTACCTAGAAGGTTGTAGGTTCGTTTGTGTAAAGGCGAAATGGCGTTGACCATATTGTACCCCGCGGAGAGGGAGTAAAATAAAACTGTTGCCCGCATTATTTTAATTAATTCATGATGGATGGTATATCGTTTGCATAAAGCCCGTATAAAATCCCAGTTAAAATATAGCAAAAGTACAAAATAAGCTTACAGTACATTCAATCACAAGTACTTACTAGAAATTATTACTAAAAAAAATTAAATTAATTATGAAATAAAATAAATTGAGTGTTGCCCCTCCATAAGAGACGACTTAGCTACGCCACTGATGAATGATCAACAAGGATTGAAAGGACTAATAAATAAGTAAGCTGATGTTAATGACAACAATAAAGGGAAGAGATCTGATCTGAGATCTGAAAGAGAAGACAAGGTCCGATCCCTGTTGTTGTACCTGAGCGCCGCTGAGCTCTACTACGAACTGTGATATCTGATCTGTGATCTATTTATATACATCTACTCATAATTTTATTTCACTTTGCTGATTGTAAATAGTAGCATGTATATACGAGTTATTATCCTATTTTACATCTAGTCTTAGTTGTATTACTTCATTTATTTATTTTTTTATTTTATTTTTTTTACCACTTTGGGGGCATAACAGTGGTCATCACTGTACCCCTCATTTTTTTCCCCCTCCAAGTTGCTGGTGGAGTCTATGATGGTGCTCCTTTTTTAGTCAAGGATGGCAGCATGGCTCCCCTTAGATTCGTGCCACTTCCATTGTTCCTTTGGGCACCTTGTTCAATGCCGCTAATGACCTTTCTGGTTGAGTGCGGCTTGAACCTTGATAAATTAAAAAATAGTAATAATGCGTAGTTTCAATAAAATTAATTTATAATGTTAAAATTTGATGAATAATATATAATTCGGGTATGGTAATTTATTAATTCTCATATGGAAACAAGATCCATCCAATTAAACCCATTAAATCGTATTTTAAAATCAATTTTCGAAATATATCGAAATATGCATCGTATACCTATTCTACACGATATTTCCTGGTGAAAAAAGCGTCTTGGCGTGAAATGGGCTTGGAATTCGGACTCAGCGCGTCAAAGCACATTAGGATTTCTTTATAAAAATTAATTTAGATCATTGTTGAAATTTCATTACATTTTGAAAAATTCCCGTTTTGCAAAAACTGAGCCTCGGCGCCAAAAACGGATTCGAAATTCGGATTCAGTGCGTCATGATACCCGCGTAAACCAATTTTGAGCAAAACACATTCTATTAATTTCAAACAAGTTTAAGAAGCCGATAGGGCCGTAGATATAATTACGCAAACGTCTCCGTTTGTCTTCTTCATTGTGTCCACAAAACTAATCCTGCACGTCGTGGTTTTCCTGGAAAAGGCACTGGGATCTCGTTCCGAAAAAGAAACGCTATGCAATATGAGGGGTATAACTGCAACATGGGCAGTGTTGCGTTTATACCCTTGTAGAGTAGAGGCGCACTTACTCCCCTTATACAGCTTATACATATGTATGAAAATTGCCGCTAATGACCCTTCTGTTTGAGGTGTGGCTTAAACCTTAATAAAAAAAATTACATACAAAAAAGCGGTAAACTCTAGGATTTGTTTCAGAATGCCTCAAAACGGATTCCAATGAAAAAAATTTTCAACATTTTTCATTTTTAAATTTTCCGAGCCATTGAAATAGGTTTATTTTCTACGAAAATCCGCTAAAATGGCTAAACACGGCTAACAATTGTTAAATTGATTTTAGTAGATTCAGTAGATTTAGTAGATTGATTGACTTTAGTAGAATATTGCTCAAATAAAGTTTATTAACTATAAAATAGAACATTAAAAAATTTATGTACAAAATTATACTGAAAAATGTACTTAAAATGTATTAAAATTCACTTTAAAAAAGTCGAGTAAATGTGCAAAAAAAGCTAAAAATTCAAAACTCACTTGAATTGGAGATGATTATTTAGAATAACTACTTTTTTGTCACAAAATTAATAGTTAACAATTTCCTTGCTCTCAAAAATCTTAAATTTCAAAACGATTCAACAGTATACAATACATGAATTCACGAAAATTCGCTCAAACGATCATGCAGCATGACTGGTACTTCCATTTCATTTATTATTGAGCTCTTGAAAAGATTCTCTATGACAAACTCACTCTTTTTTAATTTGTTTATTTTATTTACTCATTTTTTATTTATTCATTATTTATTTATTTATTTTTGCATATTTTTGCATATTTTTAATATTTTTATTTTATTTTATTATTATTTTTCATTTTTATCTGTATGTACATATATTTTTTCACTTCTTCTTCTTCAAAAAATGGAGTGTTTGTCTGATAACGGTTATTGGCTGGAATGACACTTAATATCGTGCGGAAACCAGGAGTGAATTTTGATCTGGATCTCCTGAGAGCCTCAAATTGGATTTCCATGAAGAATGTTATGTTTAAAATGTATAAAGTTGAAAATTTGCTGTACAAATAAATAAACCACGATTGTAAACTGAATATTGAATAATGATGGAGAAGCTAATTATTCTAATTGTTGGTATTATAACGGCTCCTTTCCGCAACCCACGACTTTGTCCAACCTGGTCGCTTCTTTCGTTGTGACATTATTCTCATTAAGCAAATATGCTCCAACCCGATGACGTAAGTGATTATAACAAAGCTTCAAATCGGAAAATTTTCGGGACTCGACGGAGAACTCTAATCTACCAGATGAACGCCTACAACTGACCTGAAACTGCCAGATTTGATCCCACTAACGAGCGGATGAGATCGGATGACAAATCTCGGGCCCGAGAAGTTGACCGAAATTTTTTTACGCGACGGCCGATCTCATTTGTCGTCTCAGGTAGGGCAGATGATCTGACGGATGAAATTGGCCGATCAGATCTATCGCAGATGCCTGCTCGTATATGACCAGCTGATGTTACTCAACATACCCAAAGAAGTTCCCTTTTGAATTTCAGCAATATTGGATGAAAAATAAAGGAAAATGTGTATGAAAAAAGGAAATTAGCGTGTAAGAAGAACTGATTGCTTGACCAATCAATACCTTTCCAAAGATTCTGGTTGGACACCCTGTATTACGCACATTAATCACTACATCACCATCCCGGTAGTAGGTAATAGACACCGATAGTCATGGCCGATGAAATTAATGTAGAACTTTAGAGAGCTATATACTGTCCGATTCCTGAAATAACATCGAAATCGGCCTTAATGTAACTGTGTTTTACTCCTGGCATCGAATTTCACGTGTGTGCATACACAGAATCCGTTGCCCATTCAGTCGCAATGAAATTCATAGAAAATTATCGTGTGTCCATCCTTCAGTTGCCTTCAAATTTGGAGGGAGTTCAGGGTGATAGATCGTGAAAGAAGGTGTTTCATAAAACCCTTGATTGCGCATATGATGAAAACCGAAAATTTATTTAAATTATTCGAAGCCAAATAACCAATTTGTGTGGTGGTGCTTTGTTGTCTCTGCACAACTAAATATCGTATGCGCATACGTTTGGTTCATCCTTCAATTTTGGAGGGATAGGTAGTTGTTTCTGGAAATTTGCGTTAGTATGGGAAAACGCTCTTGTTGTGTCAATGATCATAAAACGTATGCAGAATCGGAAGCCATTAAAAGTAGCTCCCGTAGTTCGGATTTTAATGTGAAGATTGTTCAAATGTTGTGTCACCGTGTTTACATTCATTCCATTGTTACCTTTGGCTTAGCGACCCGTAAGCCATATAATCATAATCAGACAGTAATTTTCAATAGTTTTGCTTGGGATAAGGACACCAAACACCAAGTGGAATCAGTGCTAAGCCACCCTAATTTCAATAATGAGAAGTGTCATCTGTGACTTCTGCTCTTCCCCCTCCCTTTCAATACCTTCTTTAGCGAATTTTCGTAGAAAATCAACGTACTGCAATGGTTTGTACGGGTACCTATGTATGCATTGTATTTATATATATTTATGTGTGTGTGTGTGT
This sequence comes from Adelphocoris suturalis, assembly GCA_030762985.1. Taxonomy (NCBI): domain Eukaryota; kingdom Metazoa; phylum Arthropoda; class Insecta; order Hemiptera; family Miridae; genus Adelphocoris; species Adelphocoris suturalis. The sequence continues at coordinate 34,615,176 of CM061045.1, forward strand.
TATGTGTGTGTGTGTGCGTGTGTGTGTGTGTGGGTTGCTGGGGTAGGGGGGTTGCTGGGGTAGGGTAACTGTTGGTGTTTTTATCTCTTCGGAGCTCCTTCATATCCCTACCCAAGTCATGGTCATGAGTCCCCGTCGCGCAACCCGGGCACCCTCTGGGTGAACAGAGGGTGGCGAAATGACCCGCTGGCGATAAGGGGGGCGGCTCATGCCAATGGGCCTCCTGTCCCTTACAAACGCTTCCCCCGTTATGAATCCGAATGAACAAGAGCCTCATAACCCCCGCGTGCCCATTGGCATCCGGGGTTCTAGGGGAGGCGCTCGGGGGCGCCCCAGGCAGGGGCGTCGGTCATCCTCCCCCTCATCTTCATCATCTTCATCCTACCCTTCATCCTCTTCCTCTGCCCTGAATATTGCCCACCAGTGTGCCCACTGTGAGAGAGCCTTCAGTTCCAAGCGTGGCCTCAGTGCCCACGTCTGGCAGAAGCATCCTATACAGGCCAACGCTGCAATTGATATAGAGCGAGAGCGGCCCAGGTATGCTTCTGAGGATTTGCGGCGAATGGCAGCAGAGGAGGCAGAGGCTGTGCGCAATGGGGTACGTCATATAAATGTATTTTTGCAACAACGTTTTCCCATGCGCACGCTTTCTGCCATTCAGTCTCTTCGCCTGAGGCCCCACTATAAGCAGCTTGTCCAGGATGCAATCCTGGCAAATAGCAGTGGGGCCTCTCCCGCATCTCTTACAGGCGTGGGACAACAGCCCGCCGTTCAGCAATCCTCCCTCGGGACCTCCGGTCTTCTTGAAGACTTGAAGACTGAAGTGTTGAGGCTCGGGGAGCAGGTAGGCCGTATTGATGGTTATGAGAGTGCCTACCTGCAGGAACTGGCGAGGCGGGCTGTTGCGAGGCCTGAAGGCTTGGAGGACGAGGTTGCAGCCTATATACAGAGGATCTTCCCACGGGTTGAGGAAGCGACCGTGACGGGGCATCAGGGAGCGGTGTCTCCTACTTTGGTGCCTCGTGGAGGTCGCAGAGCAGCAAAACAAGCAAGAAAGCGGGAATATCAGCGGGTCCAGAAGTTGTGGAGGAAGCATCCGGCTCGTGTGGCTGCGGAGGTACTGGAGGGAGCTGGGGATGAGCAAGTTTTGCCCCCTCTCCAGGAGTTTGTGGACTATTGGGAGCCACTCTTGAGTGGTCCCAGCCACAACCCTGGTGAGCCGGTGGTACCCCCAGCTTCCACCAGGGATTCCTTGCGCGGCATCATGTGCACACCGGTGCTTCATGACGAGGCACACAAGTGCCGTGTCAAGAACTCCGCTTCTGCTGGACCCGATGGTGTTTCTGCCCGAAGTTGGAACAAGGTACCAAAAACAGTTAGGCTGCTCATCCTCAACCTGCTGCTTCTATCGGGAAGACCCCCGAAAGGGTTGACCCGTGCCCGGACAATTTTCATCCCAAAAAAAGGGCTAAGTGGGCCTGGAGGCTACCGCCCGATATCAATATCGTCTGTAGTCTTCCGCCACTTCCAAAAGATTCTGGCATCTCGCCTCCAAGCTGCTGGTGTCATAGGTGACGTCCAGAGAGCATTTCGGCCGGCGGATGGCACAGCGGAGAACCTTACAGTTCTCCAAACTGTCATTTTGCTGGCCCGTATTAAGAAACGGCAACTCCATCTTGCCGCTCTGGACGTCGCCAAGGCCTTTGACACCGTAAGCCATTTTGCCCTGACCGATTGTCTTCGTGGTGTCGGGGCACCTACTCGTTTAATTGAGTATGTTGCTTGCCTGTACCACGAAGGCGTGACGGTCCTCGAGGCACGAGGTGAGATGTCAGGGGATGTTGTCATTGGGCGCGGGGTACGCCAGGGGGATCCTCTGTCGCCACTCCTCTTTAACCTGGTCGTGGACACGGCCTTGGGTAAGCTGCCAGCTGAAATAGGGTTCGATCTCGCCCCTGGGGTGCGAGTAGGTGCACTGGCTTTCGCCGATGATGTAATCCTACTCGCCGAAACCCGTGAGGGCTTGCAGATTGCCCTCAATGCCTTTGCTGAGCAGCTAGCCAGGTTTGGTTTGCTGGTTAACCCAGACAAGTGTGGGTCAGTCTCCTTGGTCCCGTCAGGTCGCCAGCATAAGGTGAAGGTGGTGGATGAGGAGTGTTTTGTCATAGGACAGTCACCCATCCCCACCCGATCCGTGCTGGATGTTTGGCGGTACCTTGGAGTTGACTTCATGGGTGTGGCCACCATTGCCGCAAGCCGTGTGGACCTTGGTGGAGCACTAGCTCGTATCACCAAGGCTCCATTGAAGCCACAGCAGAAGCTGCGCCTCCTTCGCACGTATTTACTGCCAAAGCTAACCTATAGGCTAGTCTTTGGTAGGCTTACTGCAGGGAGGCTGCTACAGTTAGATCGTGAAGTTCGCTCTGCTGTGCGCTCTTGGCTAGGCTTTCCACCTGGTGTCCCAAGTGCCTATATCCACGCACCGGTCAAGGCCGGTGGGCTCGGTATTGTCTCTCTCTCAGCCAGCATCCCATCTTTACGCCGCCAGCGCCTGCTTGCCCTTAGGGGCTCGAGCTGGGAGGTCGCCCGCACTGCTGCTGACCTGGACTTTGTCAGGCAGCAGTTGTTGTGGTGTGACCGAGCAACACCATCTGCTCCAAAACCCAGCTCATCTGCTGAGTTCGCTGCTGCACTGCATGAGTCAGTAGATGGTAAAGAACTCCGACAGTGCTCTGAATCCCCCATTTCTTCCCAGTGGGTGGAATGGGCTTCAGAGGGCATTGGGGCCCGCGACTACTGCCATTTTCATGCTGTCCGGGTGGCTACACTAGCCACCTCGGTGAGGTGTTCACGGAGTAGTCGTGGGACAGTGGACACCCTTTGCCGTGCCTGTCGGAGTAAAAATGAGAATCTGTATCATGTGGTGCAGCAGTGTCCTCGTACTCATGGTGGCCGCATTCTCCGTCACGATGCGGTCGCAAAGCAGATAGCAGGCGCTTTGTCATCCAGCGGTTGGGCTGTTGATAGGCAGAGACTATATCACATGCCGAGTGACCGCAGCAAGAAGCCGGATATTGTTGCCGTCAAGCCCGATGGGTCTGCCATAATCCTGGATGTCCAGGTTGTCAGTGGCAGCGTGGACATGGAGCAGACCTGGCGGGCTAAAATAAATAAGTATGATAGAAATGACCTGCGGCAAGCAATTTCCGAGCTAAAAGGAGTGGCAACTAATAACATCAAGGTCATGGCAGCAACCGTGTCATGGCGCGGGGTGTGGTGCGGGAAAAGCGCCACGGAGTTACTTGAGTTGGGCATCTCAGCAGGAGTGCTCTGTGGTATCACCACCCGCGTCCTGAGGGGTTCTTACTTGAACTGGTGGTCGTTTTATAGGGGCACTTCCTTTCATCCCATTCTTCCTCCTCATCCTGCAACTTCCCTTATCCCTAGAGCCGGCGTCGGGTAAACCTGGGCGTCCTCCCCACTTTTTCATTTTATTTGTTCTTTTTTCAATCTAATGGTGTGCCCCCTCCGCCTTTGAGGGGAGTTTCGTAAAAAAAAAAAAAAAAAGTGTGTGTGTGTGTGTGTGTGTGTGTGTGTGTGTGTGTGTGTGTGTGTGTGTGTGTGTGTGTGTGTGTGTGTGTGTGTGTGTGTGTGTGTGTGTGTGTGTGTGTGTGTTGTGTTGTGTTTGTTGCTGGGGTAGGGTAACAGTTGGTGTTTTTCTCTTCGGAGCTCCTTCATATCCCTACCCAAGTCATGGTCATGCGTCCCCGTCGCGCAACCCGGGAACCCTCTGGGTGAACAGAGGGTGGCGAAATGACCCGCTGGCGATTAGGGGGGAGGCTTGTGTCAACGGGTCTTCCGACCCTTCTTGATGTGTCTCCCCCGTTATGGAAACAACTAACGATGAGCCTCATAACCCCCGCCTGCCCATTGGTACGCGGGGTCTTAGGGGAGGCGCTCGGGGGCGCTCCAGGCAGGGGCGTCGGCCATCCTCTCCCTCATCATCTTCATCATCATCCTATCCCTCCTCCTCTTCCACAGCCCCAATTAATGCCCACCAATGTGCCCATTGTGAAAGAGCCTTTAGCACCAAGCATGGCCTTGGGGTCCACGTCTGGCAGAAGCATCCTGTAGAGGCCAACGCAGCAATTAGTATAGAGCAAGACCGGCCCAGGTATGCTTCTGAGGATTTGCGGCGAATGGTAGCAGAAGAGGCAGAGGCTGTGCGCAATGGGGTACGTCAAATTAATGTTTATTTGCAGCAACGTTTTCCCATGCGCACGCTTTCTGGAATTCAATCTCTTCGCCTGAGGCCCCACTATAAGCAGCTTGTCCAGGATGCAATCCTAGCAAATAGCAGTGGGGGCTCTCCCGCATCTCCGGCAGACGTGGGACAACAGCCCGCCATTCAACAATCCTCCCCGTGACCTCCGGTCTTCGTTCAGACTTGAAGACTGAAGTATTGAGGCTCGGGGAGCAGGTAGGCAATATTGTTGGTTATGAGAGTGCCTACCTGCAGGCGCTGGCGAGGCGGGCTGTTGAGGGGCCAAATGGCTTGGAGGACGAGGTTGCGGCCTATGTGCAGAGGATCTTCCCGCAGGTTGAGGAAGCGACCGTGGCGAGGCACCAGGGTGGAGTTCCTCCTAATGTGGTGCCTCGTGGAGGTCGCAGAGCGGCTAAGCAAGCAAGGAGGTGGGAATGCCAGCGGGTCCAGAGATTGTGGAGGAAGCATCCGGCTCGTGCAGCTGCGGAGGTACTGGAGGGAGCTGGGGAAGAACAAGTTATGCCCCCCCTCCAGGAGTTTGAGGATTACTGGGAGCCACTTATGAGTGCTCCCAGCCACAACTCTGGGACTCCTTACGCAGCATCATGTGCACACCGGTGCTTCATGACGAGGCACATAAGTGCCCTGTCAAAAACTCCACTTCTGCTGGACCTGAAGTTCGCTCTGCTGTGCGGTCTTGGCTAGGCTTTCCACCTGGTGTCCCAAGTGCTTACATCCACGCACCGGTCAAGGCCGGTGGGCTCGGTATTGTCTCTCTTTCTGCCAGCATCCCATCATTACGCCGCCAGCGCCTGCTTGCCCTTAGGGGCTCGAGCTGGGAGGTCGCCCGCACTGCTGCTGACCTGGACTTTGTCCGGCAGCAGTTGTTGTGGTGCGATCGAGCAACACCAACTGCTCCAAAACCCAGCTCATCTGCTGAGTTCGCTGCTGCGCTGCATGAATCAGTAGATGGTAAAGAACTCCGACAGTGCTCTGAATCCCCCATTTCTACTCAGTGGGTGGAATGGGCTTCAGAGGGCATTGGGGCCCGCGACTATCGCCATTTTCACGCCGTCCGGGTGGCTACGTTAGCCACCTCGGTGAGGTGTTTGAGGAGTAGTTGCGGGACAGTTGACACCCTTTGCCGTGTCTGTCGGGGTAAAAATGAGAATCTATATCATGTGGTGCAGCAGTGTCCTCGTACTCACGGTGGCCGCATTTTACGTCACGATGCGGTTGCCAAGCAGATAGCAGGTGCTTTGTCATCTAGCGGTTGGGATGTCGAAAGGGAGAGACTATACCACATGCCGAGTGACCGGGGCAAGAAGCCAGATATCGTCGCGATCAAGCCCGATGGGTCTGCCATAATCCTGGATGTCCAGGTTGTCAGTGGCAGCGTGGACATGGAGCAGACCTGGCGGGCTAAGAAAAGTAAATATGATAGAAATGATCTGCGCCATGCGATATCTGAGCTAAAAGGAGTGGCACCTAATAACATCAAGGTCATTGCCGCGACCGTGTCATGGCGCGGGGTGTGGTGCGGGAAAAGCGCCACGGAGTTACTCTAGTTGGGCATCTCGGCAGGAGTACTCCGTGGTATCACCACCCGCGTCCTGAGGGGTTCTTACTTGAACTGGTGGTCATTTTATAGGGGCAGATCCTTTCATCCCATTCTTCCTCCTCGTCCTACAACTTCCCATATCCCTAGAGCCGGCGTCGGGTAAACCTGGGCGTCCTCCCCACTTTTTTATTTTATTTGTTTATTTTTCAATTTAATGGCGTGCCCCCTCCGTCTTTGAGGGGAGGTTTCCTTTAAAAAAAAAAAAAAAAAAAAAAGTGTGTGTGTGTGTGTGTGTCGTTCCAGATACCTTCTCTTTCGCCGAAAAATGAAGCATTCCAAAATGAATGATGAGTTCGTTTGACAGCACTTTCTGAATACAGTAAATATCCAAAGTTCAAAAAATCACAAAAACAGCTAATAAGGCAAGAAAATTGTTGGATTTATTTTTATAGCAGAGCATCACTCAGAAAGTATTTAAGAGCTGCTGTGAATTCAACTTTACTGTTGAAAATTTGGCTATGTGAGTCTAGCGAATGAAATTGAAACAGTAAGCGTTCGGATGTTTTGAACCTTGACTGGTAACTACCCTAGTTGACTTTGGACTTGAATGAAGAGAAGGGGTAGGAGAACATCTAAATCAAACCGGCGAGATGTTAAGAAGAGAATGAACAGTGGTTTACAGAGAGCAGACAAAATGTGACCCGGAACAAACCCGTGGAGCAAATTTGGAAATAGTCTGATTCCGGAACTATGCGACCCATGGTTCAGGAGGAATAAAGTTAATGCGAGTTGAAATTTCAGCAAACAGAAGTTCGTATCTAGAGTGATCAGCAGGAGCAAGCTCGACTCGTACTTATATGGTTTTTTGACAAGGAGAAGGCCCCTTCTCCCGAGTGGCCTGTTGTCGAGCAGATGCAAGCATTTTCTATCTTGTCTTACTAGCTGGTTCCTTCTACACTTGTTTATTGGTAAATATTATCTTGTGATATAGTCGGACACGACATCTACTGTGAACTAGAACATACAAAAATTTTTGTAAAAAATCGTGGTACCTTCCTAAAAAATTTATTAAAATTTCATTAAAATGAGCTTTAAAAAAAAAGTTTAAAAAACGGCAAAAATTATGACAATTCAAACATTTGTTTCAGTTGCAGAATATTATTCTGTTTAAGGTTTTTTTGCTTTAAAACTGATCGTTAACATTTCTGTGCAGACAAGGTGCTCAACAAAAAAATCACCTAACAGAAATATGAAAAAAGATACATAAGTTTGCTCACATGGTTATGCTGCATGACTGGAACTCTTTACTTTGGTGTCTCCTGGACCGTACAGCCTGCATATTTTAATCTGATCATTTTTATATCTGTTATTTCAACAGAATGTCAAATAAAAAACACGTTTTATAATAAAATTGTTGTATAAAATTTAAGCCTAATCCTTTATTTTGCACACGTTATTTTTCAACGCATCTGGTATGTGCTCCTTTTCGTACTTCACCTGTCATAATAAACAGTACAGTTTCTATGTACTTGTTATCAATAAGATGTTTACGTTACACCATATTTATGTGTGTGTGTGTGTGTGTGTGTGTGTGTGTCATTCCAGACGATAACTTGCCTTAGGATTGAGATGAAAATTCCGTTCTTGCGCCAAAAAAATCGAGCTTTCCAAACGAACGGATGGGCTTGTTGGCCAGCACTTATTGAGTACATTAAATTTGTCACATTTCAAAAAAGGACTAAAAAAAATGGCTAAAAACGACTAAAATTGTCAAATTTATATTTTTTGCAGAATTTTGCTCAAATGAAGTTAATTAATTATAACAACTAACATTCAAAAATTTATGTACAAAATTATGCTGAAAAATATACCTAATTAAAATTCATTAAAATGTGCTTTAAAAAAAAATCAATTAAAACTGCGTAAATAACTAAAAATTCAAAACCTCTATTTGAATAGATTAATATTTAGGGTACGTTTTTTGCCATAAAATTAATAGTTAACAATTTCCTTGCACTCAAAAAGCTCACATTTCAATACAGTTTAACATTATACAATACGATGATTTACGAAAATTCCCTCATACGATCATATTGCATGACTGGAACTTTTTTTTTTTTTTTTTTTTTTTTTTTTTTTTTTTTTGCCAACGTTTTCTGGCACTTGCCAGAAACTTGTCATACTTAATTATATATAAAAGAAAATGTAATGTTTCAATTTTACAACAGCTATGATATATGGTGTCGGTATATACTGATCTAACTTCGTGCTCTATGTCATGCGGCAAGACTCATACTTCTTACAGGTAAGTTAGGTGGAAAAATTCTGACAGAGTACATACCTATATTAATTGTCTCACTCACAACAAAGGTTAGGTAGAAAAATTGTGACATAGTACATACTTACATTCAACTCTCTCGCTCACAACAAAACTTTTCAGTTAAATTAAACTTGAAAATAACACCGGCAGGGGTAGCATTCTACTAGGTTTATTCGTTTGTGCTGTAAATCATTGTTTACACAACATGGGTCTTATTTAACCCTCGTAAGCATAGAGCGTGTGACGCATTTACCTGACAACGCTTGGCAGATTGTCAACAATACATAATAAAGCAAACTCCGCCCATACTGAATGAAGTTGAATGAATCCCAGCACTCGCCCCCTTTTCCGGGTTTCAGAGAATTTTAACCATTCGCCCTGCTCCTCGTCTCGATAATTCTTCTCTCCGCCTTCAGAGAATAGCTCTACCTAGCGGCACCGTTCTGTTCTTTCGGATTGCCGTCTGCGCCTTGAAACGCCGCATTTTCCAGACCAAAGAACGTGAATGGAAGACAGAAAAGAAAAGTCGACTCGGACCCAACCGAGTCGTTTCACCTCTGGCTCACTTCTGGAAACCTCCCTGCTGCTCGCGGTGAGCGACGTTTCTCGCAAGCTACGATCTTCGACGTTTCAATGCTTCAGTTGAAAAACGACGAGGCCGAGAGAGGCTTAGTATTGTCTGTTATTCCACGGACGAGTTCCCATCAGTCTAAGGTTGTCATCCGTACGTATCTCCATGTAGATTCTCGTATTCTCTATGCGACCACAGCAACATTCTAATTCAGTTTTTAAACCTTCGGCAAGTCCTAACCCTGAGAATCCATTCAAGATTCGAGCGAAATTTACGTCATAAAAAAATTATTCCATCTACCAACCCTTTGAAAGATGCTACCTCACTCTATATATATACTAATCATATTTCGAAATTCACATTCACCTTTTTTTTTCAACTATAATGAATCAAATACAGAACACCCCTTTCCACTACCAAGTTGTCTGTTTATCCTTGAAGTTTGATTTTATGTTTTGTTCGGGCGTGAAAATCAGTTACGAGGAAGTAGGGGGAGGTTCGCGAGTATTATCATTCAATTCAACATAATTATTCCATAGACGCCAACCCCTAACTCCACTGCTCATGAGGGTAAATTTTCATGAAAACCATTAATTTTGCATCTGAAAAATACTGTATTTTGACCTTTATTGGAAAACCTCTCTGAAAATCATGAAGGTAGGTATAAATTTAAACGTACCTTTATAGCTACTGAAATTTAAAGGTAAACTTTGGGCACAAATAAGACCCTACATCCACCGCTTCAAAAATCATTATGGGGTCTAATTTTCAGAAAAATTATGGGTCGTGACCTGCAGAAAAAAGAAGCGGAAACACTCCGTAAAGTAAAAGGCTGTCATATGATTAATTTCCAGACACTTTTGGACGGATATGACCTTCATTACTGAAAATGATGTCGAGATAAATTCATTCAAAGCACCCTCCCTGTACATTCTCATGTTATTCAAATAGATTTATTTATGCTCCGCAACATTGAACACTAATTACCCTTTTTGAAGATGAAGATTACCCTTATTGTTCTTCATTTCGTACATTAAGTAAGGTTTCATCAACTTGGAGTCATCGCAAAACGTGAGAAAACCAGCTAAAACTTTAAGTTTTAAAAGGAGAAATTGGTTTCGTTGAGTGTTGGTTTCGTCTCTTAACGAGAATCACATAATGTCTCCTCCAAGACTTCTCCAGGCAAAGTGCAATGTTTTGTGAGACTTGGACCGAGTTGTTTTGAAGTTTGTTGTCGACCTTTTAAGCGGGAACAGGCTTCGTTGGATCAAAACACCATCTTTTTCGGTCTCGCACGAACTTTTTTCCTTTCGCTTGGAGGAACGCGGTTCCGCAAAGTTTATTGGGCAGCGAACCCTCTAAAAACATGCCAACTACATATACCAACCCCACAGACGGAGAAAACAACAAACTGAAATGTCTTGATGATTTGTGCTTTCATCCCCAAACACGTTGTTTACTAAATTTGCTCTGGAAATGAAATCAGCTTTATTATGAAAACCGTGTAATATCATGAAAATTATCGGGTGCCGAGTATTTGACTGATGAATTTATTTAGATAGTCTGCCGTTCATTCTCCTGCCATAAGGCAGTGGTGCTAAATACCACTAGCCTTCGAGCAGCACATTCATACAGTTCTCTTGTATGGGATTTATTCGTCACGAAGCACTCATCGTTTTAGAAACATCTGTGTCATGGCCAACCTGTCGAAAGTGCGAGTGAATCTCCTTCCTCATGTTACTTTTGAGGTCGATACAGCGCGAGCTTCTCGTTTATCAAGCGTTTTAGACGGAAGATTAAAAAAGCCTCTTTGAAATAGGTGGCCGTTCAGAAGTTTTACATCATAATATGCTGAGTGCCTATCGAACATTATTGTATATCTATAAATTCTGACACTCTTGGAATTTTAAAAAGCCATCCACTTTGTAGCTCCAGGTTTCATAGTAGTCTTATTGTACCAAACATCTTGAATAATGATTTCGCACCCTGGCAAACTCATGAAATCCATCTAAAACATCACCCAACAAACGATAATGAAGATTTCTGGTTAAGCAGATAAATATCAAGGCCTGATTGAAATCACCGTGTCAATCGCAGGCCATCATCAAGTTTGATTCATGTCCTGAATCACATTCTTTGTTATGGACAGGACACAGTAGAACAGACCACTCGGCGTGCAGCGGCCATGAAGTTTCTAAGTTTCTGAGAACCAGATGGCCAGCTGGCCCGGGGGTTACAGCAACTGACACCATACTATTTTAAAGTTATGCAAGGACCCGAAAAGAAGCTCTTGAATGCAGATACTCTATCCAGACGACCTTGAGAATTCGAAGAGTGTAAGTACTGCCAAGAGCCTAAATGAGATGCTGTAGTGAATGTACAGGCCGTTCACAAGGAACCCGAACAAGGAACCCTTTATTCTCCGTACTGCGAACCGTTGTTATTTCTCTTCCTCAAACTATGTAATTTATTGCGACTTTCATACATTTTTTCCTTCTAATTTTTTCCATTGGTATGATAAAACGCTGTTATACGATTGTAATGTTTCACGTTATATTACTTTTTTATACTTATGTTATTATCATTACCTAACTTTTTTACTGGTATCAATCAGGTGCGCATGATGTCTTGGGCTATTTCGTCTATAGGCAATTCTTTATATTTTGCTCAAATTATTTTCCGTTGACGGACCTACAATGCAAAACGCCACAAAATTAGTCATGTTATTACACTCGATTTTGATGACTTGAATCTTCAATACCTGGAGTCTTTTTGTTGGAGTTGGCATCCCCTATTTCCAATACCTATGTTTAGCTGGGCGCAACCTACCCATTTTTAGAGCTAGCTGGCTCCAGGAGTACTACACTGACTTGTAAACGTAAAAACCTGGCAAGCCTAGCATCGGCTGTTTGTTTGTAGGGCAAAAGAAGTAGTGCGGACTTGGCGTTTTGCCACAATTTAATAAATGGGAATATGAGCTACAAGGGATTCCCTTTCACTTCTTTCATTTCATTTATTTGCCTTCTTCGACGCGTAACAGTACGCCACCCTTACTACGTTAACATTCATTGTTTTCTTTAGCTCAATGAATTACCTGCACCGCCTTTTTTGGTATCTGTCCTTAATGTAAATATCTGTAAATAAGCCCAAAAGACTTCGCAATTAATAATCCCAACTCTTACAAGAAGGGTATGCTGAAAATATATATCTTTTCAATGAAACACCATAAATATACTCATACTGGATTTGTAAGTTATGTATTACGAAAATAAATATATTCACAGGGTGTCCACACTTAAGGTTTCTAACCTCCAAGGATTCGGTTCTACAACTAATTTACAGCAACATTTGTGTCTTAGCAATTTTTTTTAACCTGCTTTAAAAAGTATTTCAATTTTAAGATTATTTTCGTTATTTTGACCTTACGTCACTAAATTGTTCATAACTCCCTCAATTTACGTGTAAATTCAAATGAAAGGCTATTAGAAAGATCATAACATTTGCTATCACTCTGATACCAAATAAAACTTTTCTCCAAGGAGAAACTTTTACCTGGAAACTTAATTTCCTCAATTCTTCGAAATCGCTGTTTTTTTTCCCCCTTTTAAGTCCGTTCTACGTTGATTTCATCATCAATAAAAACCCACGTTCTGTAAGGAAAAACTTGCCCAAAATCTCGGCTTTCCAACGGAATAGTTAATTTCACTTTTACAGTATAAACCGTTTATTACGTCCGCCGAGGGACCATAAAAAATTGGTCGTTATAGCCGGCAGCCATCATTATCGGTAGTCTAGCTTAGTTTAGGTAGCACTTTTTTCGATGCAGTAGGTTACTTGTATGTACTTATAGCTCTGACGTCTTAGTGGTTTTGAAGAGAAAAACTAAACTTTCGGGAAGTATCTATGGAGGCACATATATTTTTACTGTTTACACATAGGTAATGCACATACGTATGTTGTATACCTGAAAAACTAAATTAATTGGACTTGATCTAGGACAGACAAAAAAGACAAATAGAACAACTTAAACTAAAGATGACCTAAATTTACGGGGCCTTCCCAGATGATCTAGTTCATGAGTATCTTTAAATTCTTACAAAACAAGGAAGCCGGTTTTACTAAATAATATAAACTGAAAATGATAGCTGTAACATCAACAGATCACGCGATCTGTTGACGACGCAGTCACCAATCAATCAGCAAGTTGCTCGGGAAGTCACTAGGGAGTTACGCAAGTCCCCCTTGACAAAGGGGTTACCTCATCATTGTCTTTCCTGCACCCTTTCAGATGGTAAGTGAATCAATCAGTCTATATTACGCATATTCGATTTTCATATAGTAATTTTAGAAATATATTGATTATCCTTGTGCCTTCCTGGACTGATCCTCCTACCCATATTCCTTGTGGTGTCTTCTATTTAAACTGTAAAGTTACACTCTGTAACTTTTTCTCAAGGTTAGTTGGAACTCCCGTAAAAATCTCTGGAGCAAACAATTACTTTTCCTTGAATAAACAATCAGACTAGTACCTTTAAATCTGTGTAACTATTATTGTCTCCTTACTCCTTGATATTAGAATAATATTACGGAGAGTTCAGGTATATTAATAGCTTTTTTTTTTAAATAAACTGATAACTTTATTGTAACTTTCTTTTTACATTACAGTTTTGCTAAATCGTACAATTGAGGAGTTGCCTCCTAATGTCACTTGTTACGGGGGTACTATCCATTGATAGTCCTCGTGATGTAGGTAGTAGGGTGATATATGATTATATTCATATGTATAACTTTAAATATAGGCTATGATTGCTTAAATATAGTCAAGATAAATATATAGATTATTAGCATGATCAACAATTTTGAAAAATAAACAGTTTAAACAAACTTTTAAAGATTGCAGATCAATGACACATTTAAACAACGTAATTATAAGAGATAACATAGATATTAAGTGTTTTTAACATAAATATATATTAAGATAACATAGATAGGTATTAAGATATTTTATTACAAGTTAAATATAAGTTAAGTTTGGAGATTAGAATAGGTAAGCTTTGTACAGAACTTTATTGGTTAAGAAAATCAGGTGGTCGTTTCCGTTTAAGTCTCCTTAGATGTCTTGGTGGTGGTGGATTGCTGGACAGCTGCTGCAAGAGGACGTTGCGATGAGTCGTCATAGATTCATGTAGTTGGTGATAGGTGGATTTCAAAACCTCTTTCACTTCCGGGATGTGTAAGTCATTATGAAGGTTGCTGTTTCTCATGTACCATGGGGCTCCTGTTATGACCCTGAGCACTCTGTTCTGGAAGGTTTGAATCCGTTCTACCTGAGAATCAGAAGCTGCCCCCCATATTTGACATCCATACAACCAAATGGGGCGTATCACCGTCAAGTAAATAAGCCTTTTCACATTTAAGGGTAGTGGTGAATTTTTACTCATTAGGAAATAGACTTGTCTCAGTCTATGTCTGGCTCTTTGCAGGACGTCACTTATATGGCTATTCCAGGTCAGCCTGGGGTCTAGGTGCAGCCCAAGATATCGGCTAACTTGCTTTTGAGGGATAACCACTTGATTCATAGTGATAGCTGGGAGTGGCAGATTCCTTTTGTAGGTGAATTGAACGAGAGTGGATTTTGTTGGATTCATTTTTGACCTCCAACGGTGACACCATGCGACGATATCATCTGCTAGACCCTGAAGTTCACTGATTGACTCTTGGAAGTTCCCCGTTGACAGTAGGGCTACGTCATCTGCAAACTGGGCTGTAGTTACTGTATCGGTTCTTGGAAGATCATGAGTAAACAGTAGGTAGAGAATTGGTCCAAGGACACTACCTTGGGGTACTCCCGCTCTGATTGGCCGGATTTTTGACTGGGACTGGTTAACTCTAACACTGTAGGTTCTGTCGCACAAGTAGGATTTCAGCAGTCTGTACATACTGTCTGTGAGGAGCTCTTTTAGCTTGACGAGTAACCCAGGGATCCAAACCCTGTCAAAAGCCTTTTCAGTGTCTAAAAATAGTGCATGACAAACGGATTTGCTTTCGTAGGCTCCCAGTATGTCTGAAACTACACGGTGGAGTTGCTGGACACATGAATGAGATGCTCTGAAGCCAAATTGTGTGTCCGGTATTACAGGATCTAGGGTTTCAAGAAGATGAGGCAGAAGGAGACGTTCAAAGATTTTTCCCAGCAGAGACAGTAGGCTGATGGGCCTGTAACTGGATGGATCACTTTTTTTCCCCAGGCTTAGGTATCATAGTTAGTATTGCATATTTCCAGCTTGAGGGGATGTGTCCGAGTCGAAGTATGCCATTGTAGATTTGAGTTAGAAGGACCAGGGGTCTTCGGGGCATCATTTTTAACAGCGGTTGTGTAATAGAGTCGTGTCCAGGGGCTTTTTTTGTATGGGAGCGATGTATTGCGTTCCTGGCTTCACCAGGGGAGAAGTAGCAGGTAAATGGAGATAATTGCAGTGGTTCTTCCAACTTCGACTCTACAAGAGAGTTGAAATGGTCATTCTGAGCTGGGTTTGGCTGAAATTGTTCTTCAAGAATGGTTGAAAATAATTCAGATTTTTCTTGGGCAGAACAATAAAAGATGTTGTTGACCTCCAGAGGTGGTATCCCGTTGCATTCTTTAGTTAGCTGCCGTGTTTTCTTCCAAAGACTTCCATCACTTGGGCTCAGTAACGTGAGTTTTGTTGTAAGTGCAGCATTGTGCTCCTCACGTAGGGCTAACTTAAGGTCGCGAATTGCCCGATTATAAGCTGCCTTTTGGTTGGGATCCTTGGTGGCCTCCCACCTTTTCTTGCACATTTTCTTGATATCATGGAGTTGTTTGATTTTTCCGGAGAAATGACTTGAATATGGTTTTTTGTTCTCACTGGATGTTTTGCAGGCTGTAGTTACAGCTGTCTGTATATTTCTAGTGAATGTGGCCACCGCAACATCAATTTCTTGTGGGGTTTTCAGAGAAATTTTTAAGACGGTTAGCTCGTCAAGAGTTGCTGAGTACTGCTGCCAATCAAAGGGCTGTTTAATGAGGGTGTTACGTTCAATGTCCAGGGGGCGAGAACTGAGATCCATCAACACTGGTCTGTGATCTGAGGAGAGATCGGTTATCACTATAGGTTTCGAACAGATATGGGAACCATTCTTAATTATAAAGAAGTCCAGTATATCAGGGGGACTGAGACCATTTGTAGGATAGAAGGTTGGTTCGGATGGAAATAGTGGGTCCAGGGACAACCTACTTACCATTTCGTTCAAAATGACTCCTCTGGGGTTGGATACATTAGAGTTCCATCTTCGGTGTTTACTATTAAAGTCTCCTCCAAGGATGAAGCGAGTTCCCATTTCATGAAATAGTCCGAGAAAATCTGCGTTAGTGAGGCGATATTTTGGGGCTGAATAGAAGGAGCCAATTTGGTAAATATGATTGTTGAATTTAACTTTGATCCTAGCTACCTGCATATTGTCCTCGATGATAGGGGGGAGATCATCATGGAGAATTTGTCTCTTTATAATTAGTGCGGATCCACCTTGGCTGGTATTGCTAGGGTGGTCCGCCCTATAGATAGTATAGTTTGGTACAAAGAAATTCTTGCGGTCAATTAGTTTTGTCTCGGTAACTAGAGCAATATCCACATTGTTCATCGTTAAAAAATGTGAAAACTCGTTAAATTTGTTTCCTATACCTCCTGCATTCCAAGTGCCGATTCTAAGTAGCAGAGGTGGTTTGTTCATTTTTGTTGTTGGATTAACGTGGGCATGAGTTGGATGAACATCTGGATGAGAGGAGTGAGTAGGTTCAGTAGAGAATCACATTTTTGAAACAGTTGGTGCATCATTTTGGTGGGGTCATTGTCCACGGTTTGGTGTTGGCGGGTGACTGCAGCATACGATAAGTTGGCATAATTGTGCGATGGGTTGAGATTATTTGGGCTTTGCGGTGCGATAGTCCTCACAGTACCTGACGATAATGGACTTGGTCTTCTTTTGGTGTGCTCATTGTCCTTCTTTTCCGTGTGCTCATTGCCCTTTGGAGAGAAAAGAAATGATGGAAATTTGCTTTTTTGGAGTTGTACATGGGTTGGGCAGCCTTTGTAATTGGCAGTGTGCTGCCCTCCACAATTTACACAAACTGGTTGCGCCTGTGCATCTTTGTTACACTTAGACGTGGGGTTATTCCGCTGGTTTATGGAAATAGTTCTTAGTGTGATTATATTCTTGGCAGTTCGTGCATTGAAGGACAGTTTTCCGTGGTTTAGGAGGTTCTACCTTAACTACTGCGCCGTACAAGCGGTCAAGCTCATAAATTTTTTCGCAATTGGGTTTTTGTTTTATGTCTAGAAAAAATAATGGCAAGGGTGTTTTAGTCGCTGGATGATGAATTGGTAACATTTGGACTGGATCAAAACCATGTCATTAAGGCGGTATCGCAAGTATGATGTAGACCTCTGACTACGACTCGTAGGTTACGATCAGTTTTCATTTGATAACTGTAGTATTCCGCTTTATTTTCATCTAGGTATTTAGTAGCAATACGATAGCTGTCAATACTATCGAAAATAAATTTGACCTTATTGGTTCCAATAGTGACATATTTATAATTAGTTAGTTGTAGTTGGTTTAGACTAGTGAGAAGGACGTTAATATTACTCACGTTTGTGATGAAGATAGGAGGTGGGCGATCGATAGAGTTATCCAACGATTGTTTACTAGAGTTGTTGACCTGTGGTTGATCGACGTTCATATCTTCGAGTGATTGCAAAGGTGTAAAGGGATTAGGAGATAGAATGGTTTCAATGCGAGGTCGTTTAAGAACCCCGCGGCCGTCCGATGAGCTAGGCATCTCAGGAGGGCACTGTACAAGTCGGTGCAAACTTCAATAACAGCCACGAAAACTTATGAGTGAGAAAGTAGGAAAACCGCAATGAAAAGAGATAGAAACAAGATAAGAGAGCAGCCGGATAAAGAGGTATTATCTCGGCAACTGCCAAAACGGAACTGATATTAATAGCACAACAGATATTTGACCTGTTACACAGCCCGAGGTACCATTCATAGAAACTATTGGCTTGCGCGAAAATGGTTTTATTAAGAAGACCCTTTTGTGTTATAGCTTCATAAAAAATAGAAATCGTGAAACATGAGGGCAGGAACAGATACTTGTAGTGTTCTTGGTATAAATCTAGACGGTAAGATGATATGTTGGCGAAATGGGGTGGTTTCTCAGTACGACCTTATAAGCGATGAAAAGTTAACGTTTTTACATAGAGGGCCAATCAACTGTCCAGAATTCCGCCTTCACAGACGTTTCGTCATTGTAAACAATATCATTATGAACGATTCCCACAGTGCTTTGCTAATTAGGGGAGAAAATCATGTTTGTATTGTGAGGCAGCGTTACCGGAACTATGTTTCCTATAGAGGAATTGTATTGTTGATTTTTGAAAAAGTTGTTCGTATCCCAAGTCGAAAAAATTACATTTTATAATAAATTTTGAATGAAAAAAAGTGGTTTGGATTCAGTTTTTTGTTAAGAAGTGTTGAAATTTCGTTACATTTGGAGGCAGATATTAGCATTTCTTTCGCTAGATTGAAAGAAATGCTAACATCTGCTCCCATCTTAGCCTACCCTTACTTAGAAGACACTTTCATCTTGGAACGTGATGCGAGTTGTCACGCAATCGGGCCAGTGCTGTCACAAATCGTAAATAAAGAGGAGCTTGCTGAAGCTTACTACAGCTGTACAATATCTCGAGCAGACTCGTTGGGAACTGCTTGCTGTTGTGAAAAGCATTCAACATTTTCACCACTATTTATATGGGTCATTTAAATTAAGGACCGACCATTCCGCACTATCCTGGGTGTTGAGAAATCTACAGTAATCATTCAACTCCACACATGTGTTTACCAAATGATTTGCGTTTGATAATAAACAGTTTATAAATGTTTCGTTCGTTCGAGAAAAACAACACGAGGATTTTTTCTGTCAAAGAAAATAATTATAAATAAGTACAAAGGCACCATTCAGTTTAAAATACTATATATCCCCAACAAATTCTGGTACCCCTGGTGGGACACATAAGTACACTCACAGTAAGGAACTGGAACTGGTGAAGAGCACAAAATGGAAGGCCTGATGAGAAGAAGGGATATTCTTCGATCGATGGTGATGGACTCAATAAGGAACGTGGAAGAGGTAATAGAGCGAGGCGATGGACCAACCTTTCATCGAAATTTCGGAGTTTTAAGAGGGCAGGCAGAAAGAATGACTGAACTTGACAATGATATCACAACGAGAATAACCGAAGGGACGACATCAATGACATCCGAAGAAATGGACAAAGAGCTGCGGGATATAGAGGTGGCATATAGTAGTGAGCTGGATGTGAGGGTACAGTACGATTTATGCCTACAAAGTACAGCACCACGAGTGAGTGATAATGTAATAAATGACACAAGACAGAAGAGGAATTAGAAACTTCCGAAAATAGAATTGAAAATTTTCGACGGCAATATTAAAAATTGGTTGGCATTTTGGTCTCAATTTTCAATGTTAGATGAGGATGACAGCTTGTCAGCTGTTGAAAAGTTTGCCTATTTGCGCGATGCAATGGTTCCAGATTCCCCTGTTGCTGATCTAGTGAATAGTTACGTACCCTCAGAGCAAAGTTACCCTAAAGTAGTACAACATTTAAAAGCTAATTCGCTAGAGATGGATTACTGATTGAAACATACATGCGTGAGCTATTATCACTTGTCCTTCAAAATCAGAACGGACAAAGCTTAGCGATAAGACCACTTTTCGATAAACTTGAAACACAATTGAGAGCTTTAGAATCGCTAGGGATATCATCAAATAAGTTTGCAGCAATGCTGAAACCATTAGTTGAGTCGGCACTTCCAGAAGAGATTCTTAGGGCGTCGGAAAGATCGCGAGAAACCCTTAAAATAGAAGAGGATCATCCGAATCGGGAAGGGGAAGAATTAGATGCACTCCTGAGATTTCTGCGAGCTGAAGTAGAGAGCGAGCAACGAATATTGCGAGCAAAAACGGCTTTCGGAGAATCCAAAATGCGAGAGGTACCTTACACAGCTTCGGCTCTTCATTCCGGTCATGGGGCGAAAAGGGATAACAGACCGGGGGGCGGTAGCTCTTATATCAAACCAGGGGGTAGTTCTTATTCTGAACGTACAAGCTTTCAAACAGACAGAAAGAGAGTCGGTAAAGAAAAGAGCTGTGTGTGGTGTGAGCGCAACACGCATCATCGTCAGAATGTTGCAAGGCACGAAGCTGGCCCCTGAGTGAGAGGAGAGATTGGATTAAGAAAAAGGGAGCATGATTCGCATGCCTCAAGACAGGCGGACACACAGCATTGAATTGCAAAGCACTTGTTCAGTGTATGTTGTGTTCAGGTCGTCATTACACAATCTTGTGCTCAAAATTTGTTATAGCGAGAAATCAAAAGACCTCTAATGCAATACCAGCAGCTACAGGGCTGTTACAGCTAGAAAAGGATAGCGGAAATGATAGTTCAGCAGTCTTGCTATCATATGAGAAAGGTCCTACTTTATTACAGACACTTAAAGTCATCATAAAAACGAGAAGGAAAGATAAAGTAGTCAGGGTTTTGCTAGATTCAGGCTCACGAAGGAGTTATATGACAAAATAGTTAGCAAAGGAACTAAATGTTGATCCTGTGGGAGAAGAAAATTTGAGCCATAGTCTGTTTGGAGGGACAGAAACTAAAGTTGGATTCCATAAGAAGTATAGAATTTCTCTACAAGGTCTTTATAATTCAACCAAGTTCATATGTACAGTACTAGATCAAGATAAAATATGTAATTACGGCCCAGTTTAGCAAATAAGGAACTAACTGACCATTTAAGACGAGCGAATATAATTTTGTCTGATGTTGGCCCAGACCCTCCTTTTATTGATATACTTCTCGGAGCTGATGTTATAGGAAGCTTGATGACCGGCATAACAATGAATTTGGATAATAATCTATTGGCTACTGAAACGTCTTTAGGTTGGACAATAATGGGCCCAACATACAAAAATGCAGCTGTCAATCAAACCTTAAAGGTTTGGCTAATCTCACATATGAGTTACAGGATCTATGGCGTTTGGAAACACTTGGAATAAATTATATAAACGAACTAGACAAGGAGACTATGATGAAAGAAGAGGCGGCTTATCTACTCAAAGTACACATAAATGAAGAGGGTCGATATGAAGTTGCATTGCCTTGGAAGGATCATAAGCCAGGTCTAGTATGTAACAGATTATCAGCGGAAAAGAGATTGTTGTCAACAACCAGGAATTTATTACAAGGAAGTAAGTTCCTAGAATATGATAAAGTTTTTAAGGAGTGGATCAATTTGGACATCATAGAAAGAGTACCAGATGTGGAGGATAAGCACGAAGGTTTTTATTTACCACACAGAGCAGTAATTAAGGAGTCTAGTGAAACGACTAAAATTCGACCGGTTTTTGATGCATCAGCTAAAGACTATAACGGTGTTTCGTTAAACTCACAGCTTAATAACGGGCCAAATTTAATTGAGGACATACTGAAACTTCTATTTCAATTTCGTAGAGGAGCTATAGGCGTTACAGCTGACATTGCCAAAGCCTTCTTACAAATAAACATCTTGCCGGGACACCGAAAATTTTTGAAATTCTTGTGGTGGGAGAATGAAAATAGGACTCGAATGATTAAGTATAGACATAAGAGGGTTGTTTTTGGAGTCACATCGAGTCCCTTCCTTCTGAACGCGACCATTCAGCATCATATCAAAAATTCTCCTTATGAATTCAAGGAAGTGGCTCACCAACTTCAAGGAACATTTTATATAGATGATGTTGTAACAAGTTTAAATAATAAGGAAGAACTCGTGAAATTCATAGCCCAATCGAAAAGGCTCATGGAGCTAGGAAAATTCGAGTTAAGACAATAGGCAAGCGGTCCAATATTGATCGGTTCTTCAAATTGTGAACCTTTGTCGATTTTAGGTGTTCATTGGGATCGAGTGAATGATGAGTTATTCATTAACCGCAATCCAACCAGTGATCTAGGGGGTACTACGCGAAGAACATTATTGTCGATGATACATTCGTATTTTGATCCACTGGGTTTAATCTGTCCCTATACCTTGTGACCTGGTCGACAAATGGTAACTGGGATGATAGTTTGGTACCAGCTTTAAAAAAGAAAGTAACCTCTTGGGTTCAAGGGGCAGAATTGATTCCACAGTGTAGGATAAGAAGGAGACTTACTACTGAAAACTGGAAACTAGCAAGGGTGAGTACATGTTTTTGGTGATGCGAGTCAGTTTGCATTTGCAGCTTGCATTTTCGTGAGAGAGGTGGTTAAGGATTCTGTGCAAATACAGTTTCTACAAGCTAAGGCTAGAATTGGACATAAGAAGCAAGGTTTATCTATCCCTAGGTTGGAGCTTATGGCAGCACTAATAGGAGTCAGAATGTGTCGGGTTTTCACATGTTACTACCTATTTTTGGAGCGATTCGAGGGTAGTATTGCATTGGATAAAAGGAGCTGGGGATGGTCGGTGTTTGTTAGAAATCGATGTGCGGAGATCAATAGCTTGACAAATCCAAATCAATGGTTTCACGTTCCTGGGGCAATGGATCCAGCGGATTTGCCCTTCAGAGGTTGCATAGCAAGAGTTTTGTTGGAGTCGAGATGGTGGGAAGGTCCAAAATGGCTAATGAGGGAAGAGGAGTGGCCGAAGGAGAAGATAGAGCTTGGCGAGGAAGAACAAAATGAGGTCATTAAGGAAGCCTGTAAAGGAAAATCTAATGTTTTGGTAGAAGTGTGTCAAAGAAGCGAGTACCTATGGGAGTTGAGGAAGGCAGAAAAACGAATTTTCCGTGTAGTTCAGAATGTTAATATGGAGGAAAGAAATTTACGAAAGAATCGGAAACGTTTTGGGACACAGACAGATTACTCAGGCTGAAAACAAGGCTATCGTTCAGTGAAGAGCCAGAAGATTTTAAGAATCCTGTTTTACTACCTGGGGGAAGTAGCGTAATTCAGGCATTTGTTCGAGAGCAGCATTTTGCGCTCAATCATGCGGGAGTTCGGACAATGATGTCAATAATACGGGAAAGATTTTGGTTCACAGATATACGCAGAGTGCTCAAGCGAGTTTTCCGGTGCTGCAAGGAATGTAAAAGGCAAAGTGCTAAACCAATAGAGACCCCCCTTTTTTTTTTTTTTTTTTTTTTACGTAGGCAGGTGAGGACATTTTTAAGATCCTAAGGTGGTAATCGGATCTCGTAAGATACCCAAAAGGGACCGCACTCCGGGTTATGTGAGATTCAAACACACTAAAACCTCACCTTCCTTTTCCCACGTTGGAACTCAGCCTGGAACTGTTTAACACATTACTTCAGGCCGAGTCCTTGAGAAATTTCTTCAGTCCTCTCTATCCATGTGCTCCCTCCTCCTCTGTCTCTCCCGTTCCAAGATCTTTTTCTGGAGGATGTCTTCAACGTAGGCAGCTACAAAATTCCATTTTTGCTCTCGTTCAATCATTTTGGCTACTACCACCTCCGGTGTCACGTCTTGAGGTGGTAATTCCAGAGCATCCTGTAGCCCTCTTCTTTCTGTAGCCCATCGCTTGCATACAAAGAAAGTATGGAGCACATCATCGTCCATTTCCTGGCAGTATGGACATATTGGGGAGTCTACTTTTCCCATTTTATAGAGATATGAGTAAAACAGCCCATGCCCAGAAAGGAACTGAGTCAGGAAAAAGTTTACTTCTCCATGTTTTCTATCTAGCCATACCTTGATCTGAGGAATCAAGCGTGCAGTCCATCTCCCTCTCTGCTCTAAAGTCCACATTTACTGCCATCTTGCCATTGTATATTCTCTCTCTTCAGCGGCTAAATGAGCTCTTTCTCCTTCCTCTCTTCTATCAAAGATTCGTTTGCGTTCTGCAGCCAATAGATGGATTGGAATGCTGCTTGTAAGTACGAGTATGGCTGGCTCTGACACTGTTCTGCAGGCACATGCAATCCTCAGCGCTCCTCTTCGTTGAACTGCAATAATTCTCTTGCGATAGTAGGCAATGTTCAGGGCATCTGCCCATACCTCCGCACCGTACAAGAGTATTGACTGTACAACGGTCATCATGAGACGACGCTTACATGGTCTTGGCCCATTGACATTTCTCATGAGATGACTAAGAGCAGTTGTTTTCTTTGATGCCTTGTCTGCTGATTTCTTTATTTGCTCCCAGAATGTAATTTTAGTATCTAATGTGATTCCCAGGTAGTTTACTGTTGGTTTGCTGGTGACTTCTGTACTCCCTATTAACATGTATCATGTTTTAGCCCTGGGGTCCTAGCAATTTTTGCGCGTCAATTTTGCGAGTCAATTTTTTTCCGCGCACGAAACATATAGTGTTACAGTGATTTCCGCCTACAACCGAGTCGTTGCTAGGGAAATGGTACTTCGTCGTTTTTCATCCCACAAAATTCGTTGACCATTCGTTCGAAAGCTCTCGATTTATCCAACAATATTATGTTAACTACGGCGAAGTGCGTGTCCAACAAACTGAGTTATGAGCATGGTTATATAAATAATTGTTTACACACAGGTGATCATTCTCAATAATTGATATTGTGAACATGATTGCAACCGCTTGTTAATTTTTGATGTTTTCATAGAATTTTGAATCAATATCGAGGAGAAAACATGATACATGGTTGAAATTTTTGGTTCTAGAACAGAAATAAGTTTAAATAGTTTCATTGATTTAGAATTGTTTGTTAGAAAGATCTGATTAAGAGCTTTCCAAGAAGGTACTATATGATAGGTATCAGGTTTTTGTATTGGGATTATGGTAGGGATCCGTTTTCGAGCGAACACAACTACTTCGGTTTTAGCTGCTAATGTCAACATATGGTCTTCCATCCATCTAGTGATCTTTACCATTACTTGATTCAGTTTATACTGTGCCAATTCCGTGGTTCTAGCCAGGATAACTGCCGCAACATCATCTGCATATCCGACAAGATAGCAGTCTTCTGGCATTTCCAGACGTAGAACACTATCGTATGCCGCGTTCCATAGTTGTGGGCCCAGAACTGAACCCTGGGCTGCTCCTGCGGTGATTTCTTTCTCCCTTTCCCCTTGAGCCGTCTCATAAACCAATGTTCGGTTTTTAAGATAGCTGTCCATAACTGCTAGTAAGTATCTTGGTATTTTAAAGGTGGTATCCAGAGACTCTAACATATCAGTCCATCTTGCAGAATTGAAGGCATTTTTCACATCCAGGGTCACTAGCATTGCCAGATTCCTAGTATATCTACTACCCTCCTGTGTTTTTTTTTTTTTCAAGGTGTTCACTACATCTGCCAGTGCATGAGCAGTGGACCGACCCTTTCGGAATCCATACTGTCTGGGGGATAAGTCTTCTGACGCCGCTATTGCAGGCATCAAGCGAAGCAGGAGAAGCTTCTCATAACCTTTTCCAGCAGTATCCAACATACAAAGAGGCCTCCAAGAGGATGGAGAGTTTGGATCACCCTTTCCTTTGTCTAAAAGCACCAGGCGAGCTTTTTTCCATCTATTGCTAAAGATCCCTTGTCTAAGGCAAGAATTGTACATTCGTAATAGTAGCCGTGGACAGACTTCTGTTGCTATTTTTAACACCTCTGAGGGTATGCGATCTGGTCCTGGTGTTTTCTTGTTTTTTAAAGCTCCAATCGCTTTCTTTAATTCGCTTTCAGAGAATAAGAGGGAATCTATTACATCCTCTGGTGCATAATTACTGTTCCTGGGAGGGTGTGTTGGGAAGAGCCCATCAACAATGAGATCCATTCTTTCTTCACTCATTGGTACCCGTCCACATGATACCTGGAGTTTTCCGGTCACGATCTTATACCCTCGACCCCATGTATCAATATTTACTTCCTCAATGATTGTCTGCCAGCAGTCTGCTTTACTTCTATTTATTGCATGGCGAAGTCGTTTTCTGGCCTCAGTGTATTCTGATTGAATCTGCGGCCAATTTGCTCTTCTTCTGCTTCTCTGGGCTCTGCACCTCAGCTGATTACATGTCCTTCTGAGTTTTGCAATATCTTCATTCCACCAGTAGACTGGGGGCTTAGCAGATGTCAAGATTTTTTTCGGCATCGATGCATCGCAGGCTTTTGTGAGGATCTGCATTGTTTGGCTTACTACTTCCTCAGCATTTGCAGTACGCTCATTATTCTGTTCTTTGTCTGCTAGTATTCGATCTCCTTCCAGTAAAACAACTACCATTGCATCACGGTCTAATCTAGCCAAGCTCCATCCTACATCTTTCCTGCTATTATTTATTTGGACGTTTATCTGCCGGTTCACTGGTAGAAATTCAAAGGATATATACTGGTGATCACTCCCTGTATAATCTTCGATAACTTGCCAATTGCGAATTTTCCTGGCAGTGGTTTCTGATGCAAAGGAGATATCTGGTATTGTCCCCCTTTGTCCCAGACGATGGAAAGTGGGCGTGTTTCCTTCATTGAGTAGTATTAACCCTGTTCTTGCTGCCATTTCCAGAATGAGCCTCCCTCTACGGTCAGGGAATAGAGACCCCCTTTGCACCATTGCCTAGAGACAGAGTACGACAGTCAGCAGTTTTTGAGGTATCAGGGATTGACTATGCAGGACGTCTATATTTGATAGGAGGTGGAAAAGCTTGGATAGTGCTTTTTACGTGTGCTGTGTATCGGGCCGTGCACTTGGAAGCAGTGATTAGTCTGTCTACTGAAGGTTTTTTCGAAGCATTGAGGCGATTTATTGCACGCCGAGGACGACCGTCCGTGATATACACTGATAACGGGACGCAGTTTTCAGGCGCAAGTAATGCATTGAATAAAATCGAATGGGAAACGGTGATAACTAGGGCAACTGTGAGAGCCATTAAATGGAATTTTATTCCTCCAGTCGCACCATGGTGGGGTGGTTTTTGGGAGAGGATGGTCAGGATGGTGAAACAACTGCTGAGACGTAACCTAGAAAGAGCTAACGTGACCTATGAAGAGGCTGTAAAAATTCTGTGCGACGTGGAAGCTACAGGTAATGCTAGGCCACTAACTTACGTATTAGGAGATGAGACAAAGCCGCTCACCCCAACTTTATTCATACAGGGAGTTAAGGCTGCAGGTGTTCAAGATTTGGACCAAATTTTGAAACACAGTTTGAATAGTCGCCTGAAATATCTTCTGAAACTGTGAGAGGGACTGAGGGAAAGATTCAGAAATGAATATCTGGCCTTGCTAATAAATCGAGGGAATCGCCGGCCTATAGAAATAAAAGATGTAGTGTTAGTAGGAGCTGAGGGTTAGAAGCGTCAAGATTGGCTTTTGGGACTGGTGCTAGAAGTAAAACCTGGTGCGGATGGGCATGGTTGGTTTGCAAAACTGCGGGTGATGGGGAGATGAGAAATTGTTCGTCCCATTCACGGCCTCGTTCCTATGGAGGTGGATGCAGAAAAAGAGACATGGCCAGGGAATGATGGGACTGGAGACATCTAGGAGACCCAGAAGTCCACCGAAGCTCAAGTCCAGACAACTAGGATAGGAAGAAGGGTACAGAAGCCAGTACGATTCCAGCCGTGAATTTTCGCGGGGGGGGGGGGGGGGGACTGTTGAGAAATCTACAGTAACCATTCAGCTCCCCACATGTGTTTACCAAATGATTTGCGTTTAGTAATAAACAGTTTATAAATGTTTCGTTCGTTCGAGAAAAACAACACGAGGATTTTTCCTGTCATAGAAAATAATTATAAATAAGTACAAAGGCACCATCCAGTTTAAAATACTATACATCCCCAACACTGGGTTATATCCTTCAGAAAACCAGAGGCCCAACTTGCTCAGTGGCTAGAAATGCTTCAGGGGTATGATTTTAAAGGAGTTCATCGACATGTGAAGCGCCATGGCAGATGTCCTGTCAAGACGACCCAATACCATAAGTCGTTGTCACTGTGAAAAGAAGGAAGGAATGAAAGCCAATGAAATCTTGAATGCTCTGCAATTGAGTTCATTCAGTGAATCAGAACAACAGCAGGACCCAGTTTCACAAATTGACTTGTTTTTTGAGGGCAGGAGGTAAATCAAAACCGGAGGACATTGCGGATTGAAATCCCAACTTAACAACTACGTTTCCAACATAAAAATTATTCTAGGAAACATAGTTCAAGGTAACGTTGTTTCACAGTATGTTGAAAAACAATTTTTTTTTTTTTTTTTTTTTTTTGTGAAAACGAGGGTATTCGTGAAAAATAACGCTCTTTAGAAATAGACTTTAGGGACGGTTTCTACGCATTTTTTCCACGCTGAATCGAACGGTAACACTTACAAATCTCAATTACAACTGAGTTTTACACTTGAACTCACGACTATGTTGTTTATTTGTTATGCTCTTTTTCTTGTGTTTTTCATGGTAAAACTAGTGAGCTAAAGAATAAAGCTCGGTTGTAACTGTTGGGTAGATCTGCTAGTTTTACCATTCGATTCCGCGTTAAAAAATCGTATCTTCAAAGAGAGTCATTTTTCACAAATTTATACCCTCGATTTCATAGAAAAATATCCATGTTTTTCAACATACAAACGTACTTTTCTCCTCGTATCATCAAAGTAAAAGTCAAATTGACTATAACGTTGGATAGCTGAGATTTAAGGCAAGTTTTTCCTTTCAAGAACGTGGGTTTTTATTGATGATGCAATCAACGTAAAACGGACTTAATAAGC
Organism: Adelphocoris suturalis; assembly: GCA_030762985.1. Lineage (NCBI taxonomy): Eukaryota > Metazoa > Arthropoda > Insecta > Hemiptera > Miridae > Adelphocoris > Adelphocoris suturalis. The sequence continues at coordinate 34,643,681 of CM061045.1, forward strand.
CAGCGATTTCGAATAATTGAGGTAATTCACTTTAAGGGTCAATTTTTCTCCCATAGAATCAACTAGAAAAATATTATTTGGTATTAGAGAGATAGGAAATACAACGGTCTTTTTAATGGTATCTTCAAATATGACATCACACGCGAATTGAGGGATGACCAATTTAGTGACCTAAGGTCAAAATCACAAAAGAAATTTCAAAATTGAAACACCTTTTTTTGAAGCGGTTTAAAAACATAAAAACAATTGCTAGAAGACAAAAGTTGTGCAAATTAGTTGTAAAATCTACTCCTAGGAGGTTAGGAACCTTAAGTGTGGCCACCCGATACCCTGTATACCGCATAAAGTGGTCAGTACTTCAGCGGTCAATTCTAGAGCTTATTTCTGATCAAAAGTGCCTCGTAAAGTTTTTCTTTGTAAGCTTTTTTTTTAAATCTTTTTAAGGCTTTTAAGCCTTAGGTTTCCTACTGCATACTTTTGCCGCTTTTTCAGCAGCTCGGCAGATGAGGTCTCAGAAGCAATGCTTGCTGTCCATCATCACCCCCAGGTTGCGCACAGAGCGGGCTGTATCAATCACCTGGTCCCCCACGTACACTGGTATGCATCTGTCAACTCTTTTTGTTGTCAGCAGTATCATCTCTGTTTTGTGGACCACCATGGACAGGGCATGGTCCTGCCACCACGGTATTACCCTTCAAGTAGTTTGATTCAGCTTTTACTGGAGTTGATCTACAATGCGCCTAGTGATTATCAGAATCAGATCATCAATATATTCCACCAAAGTGATGCTCGTTGGCATGCTGATCCTCAGGACCCCACCATAAGTGAGGTTCCAGATGTTCGAACCAAGGTCGGATCCGCGGGCAGCCTCTTCTTCAATCCGTCCTAGGTTTTGTATGTGACCCATATCGATAAGAATGGTAATTTTGGAGAACCCAAAACAGCGGGGGCGAGGCGTGGCATTTTCCCGCACTCACCACAAAAATATTCCTTTACCAATGAAAAACTTTACGAAAAATTGTATAGAAAAAGGTAGGTTAACGGTCGAAAAGGATAGAAATAACGAAGAATATAAGTAAATATGTAACGAATTTTTTTTTTTCAGTTCGTGGAGAAGGTATTAAATAAACTGCGTACTTACCTATAAAAATAAACTCTGAGACTCTTCTTGGCTTAGAAGAAGGTAGTTACTCGTTGGTAATGAATTGATTTTTAGTTCGTGAAGGAAGTAACGACTATAAATAAATTGCAGCCATCATATCCAATTTATCGTCATACCTGCGAGCTCCAAATGCAGATGGATGATAATGACATCAGGTGCTGGAATAGACATCGTGAGTATGAGCGGCGCTCTTCGAACATTTTTGTATTTCCGATCTTTATCACAAACTCGAGATCACAGAAAAAAAAATTGTTTTTGGTAGATAAGTACACCAAACTCAGTTGCTGAACTATAAGAGAGATAAGACGAGATAAATATGGAAAGAATAACAGGTTTCTACGCCTATTTTAACAAAAATACACGAGAAGCGCCGATTTGCTTTAGAACTGTTACCAGATACTTTAAAATCTACGATTACCAGGTTTTGAAAGATAGCATCCCTTTTAAATGGTCCTCCATCACTAAATACATGCGGATGATCCACAACGCCGTGCTCAATTCGTGAATCGTTTGTCACCACCGGGACGAGTTTCATGAAACCATATTACGGTAGCACCAAGTCTCCAAAATGGTTCACGCCACAACGTAAATGTCAGAAACTTGCCGGTTGGCTGACCCACTCGTTGCCCCAAGACCAAACTCCATGCGTTTTTTTTTTTTTTTTTTTTTATTTTTATTTTTTTTATAACCCCCCCCCCCCCCCCCCCCCCCCCCAACAAATATATCGAACTCGTTCAGGCCCAAAAACTTCTGATGAAAATCGGTTTTTAGAACCTCAATGTTCCGGTTTCAGGCAGGCCACAATCATAAAATTCCATCATGTTTAGCAACTTTTGTTCTAAGTAGTTTTCGACTCCTCGAAATTCTTGCACAAACGTTTTTGTGAATAGACTCAAAGGGCCTCATAAAAGCTAATATCTATCATATTGTGTCTCTCATTTCTATTTGCATAGCAACCATCATTAATTCCTATCATCGCAGTTTTTCCGACCCACACGGCAGGTAAATTTTCAGCAACTAAGGAACCTTCAATCTACGAATAAGTGTCAATATCTTCCGATCGGTTTTGCTTGCTGACAAGAAGTGTTCTTTTTGTAACCGGTGTTTACTGAAGACGGTACCACCTTATCTAACAATCATGCAGTGAAACGTGAATTTCGTTCAATGCGGGATACTGATGGAACCCCCCCCGTTTGTGTCCGTTATCAGCATTTTGAACTTCTCATCTGAAGAGCAAGCATAACTGTGTTAATCAGGTTGATGTAGGTGTGTACATCGTCTTACATCTTTGGATTATTCCGCGTGGATAATAAAAGAGGTTATCCTACCTCCCTAGGTGTCCCGTTAATGGATTATGTGGCATCAATGATGCATCACTCGAAAGGCTACTTCCTTCACCTAGTTCCTCAAAGACCTCTGTTGAACAGCCTCGTTCTACCTCTTCTCACCTAATTCCCTTCCCTCTTCAAACTGATGAATAAGCAACCACCACCTTGAAAGATGAATGTGAACATCAATAGGTAGCTTCGTATTGACAACCTTCGTTATTTTGGTCGTGTTTACGCTCCACCACGAATGTTTCCATCATTGATTTTTTTATGCTTTTTTATGATTCATTAAAATTGTTTTCCTTCTGTACGGCACCCAACCTGAGTCTGAGATAATTTGCTGAGTCGAAGATAAGATTTGCCCGCTCGGCTAAATACCGTGTACCTTTCTTTCCCTGCCCTTTACCACTGTTATCCACTGAAGCAAATCGTGTACAACAACAACAGGACTTTATTGGTGGAAATCTTAGATTCAGAGAACCCGTTAGGAACCGCTATACATGCTATTTCTCACTTATTGGCTTCGCTTCAGAGAAACAGCTTAATTAAATGATAAGCAATACGCTTGTCGTGGTAAACGAGCCCAACGCCGTAGTTTCCTGGCTCATACCGAAGTTCGCTGAGGAAAAGAAGTAACGCGGAGATGATTTTCTTTCAATTTCCATCAATCGCAGAAACGGCGTGTCGTTAATCACAAAATCCGACACACTCACACACGAATGCCTTACTGTTCCCAGTTCGCTCGAACTTTTTCAAATTATTCAAGATTGACTTAGATGTTCCCCGATAAATTACATTGCTATTTATTTATTAGGTGACTTTAGTACATCAAGCCACCGATATTGCGTACGAATCTTCCAATCCCGTTAAAATTTTCTCGGTTCATCCAATTCTTTTATTTGCGAGATCTATTTCCGCTTTTGCATACAAAACACTTGGACTTAACAAATTTTTTCACCTTAGAGGTGATGTTTGTCACTAGTATTCACAATATTATTATCACGGAATTTACGGGCATCTATTGTCGAGAACGATCACGGACCGAAAGAATTTCATTGAATTCCAAGATGGCATTAAAAAGTAGACTCCGCAGTAACAGTTCACGTTAAAAATGGAACTGATGGTCTATATATCGATTTAATTTGGAGATTTTATCAGACTTTTAAATAAATTTGATACATCTTACATTGTTGAAAAGTAAGTAGGTAGAACGTACCTACATTAAATATATTTCTTATGAAAGGAATTCTCACGTGTGACTTATCAGAGATCCTCATATACATAGTATTAAAAAGTCATAATGACTTGAGTAACATTTTGTACGGTACAGCGATATTTAGCAAGTATTTTCATCGATCTTTAGATCTACAAAACAATGATATAATCACTTCAGATATCGTCTGATCGAAGGGGTCCAATCAACATCATAGAGGACACGTCTGGGAGGAGAAGACCGATCATGAACGTAACAGATATGCCACGTAGAAAGATCGCTCACCACTTCTGTCGATTATATTACCACAATCTCCATCTCTATCTCTATTATTGGTAAGAATGAAACTACGTCTGTCTATTTGTCCGTCTGTTTGTCCATGATATGCACGGCCGTGGCCAAACAGCTGAGTGGCGGGAGTCTACGAGTGGTGGGATCTTCTTGGGATTTACCGAAAGGGTGTATAAACGATTTTAAAATGTTCTAATCCCACCCGAACTATGGGCTGTTGGAATCCCGTTTTAATGCCTTTCTTTTCGACTTCCCCGTTTGCTGAGCAAGCAAAGCGAGCAACATCCCCTACACACTTCAAACCTACCCTTCGGGAGCTACCGTTTGCGAGCGAAGCGAGCAAATCTCCTACACGTTTCAATTTTAAGATACCTGAATTGAGCGTAAAAGACCATCGCATGTATACAGCCACACCTTTAGAGCGAAGCGAGCAACTTAATGAGAGGGTCCAGGGGGGCTCCCCTCCTGTTTGTTTGTCATTCCATGCTATGCAGGGGTTTTTCCTACACATATGCATCCATACCGAGCGAGCCAGGCGAGCAACATTCCCTACACACGTTAAACCTACCCTTAGGGATCTACCATTTGCAAGAGAAGCGAGCAACATCCCTTAGGCGGCTTTCACACTGCCCGCGATTTGAGCGAAGCGAAGCGATGCGATTACGCGCGAAAAAGACAAAACGCCGCGCGAGTAAGGTTTTTAAATGGGAGGAGGCGACGGGTGTTCACACTGCGAGCGGTAGAGGGCGGTTGCGAGCGATTTCGTGCGAGTGGCCTCTCGCAATCGCAAGGAACGAAGCGATTTGAAGCGAGCGATTCATGCGAGTAATAGATTTCGCGCTCTCCAGTTTGTTGTGCATTGTAAATTATCTTGTTTTTTGAACATTTTTGAACATTTTCTTCACTGAAATCCATTTTGGCACATTCTGAAACAATTCCTTAAGTTTTTCTAAAAATCATATAGGTACTTATTTAAAAAAACATATTTCTCAAAAAAAAAAATAAATAAATGGGGGCGCATTTGGTTTGATTTAAAACTAAAAAACCTAGGCTCTACGTACTAGACTCTAATAAAAAGGAATTAACAGAGTTAAATGGGAACATCTTTCCGGGACACCAAATACTCGACTGGTCTACTCGCTCGCCTGTAATCGCTAGCAGTGTGAACACATCATCGCATCGCATCGCTTGGAAGTTCGCGCCTCCATTCGCTTCGCTTCGCATCGCATCGCATCGCGGGCAGTGTGAATTCAGCCTTACATGTTTCAATTGTACCTGAATGTGGGGGTAAAAGACAATCGCATGTACCCATGTACAGGGCTGGACGTGGAGGCGAGCGAAGTGAGCAGGAGCGGCTAGTTATTTATAAGAATGAACCTCCGTTTGTTTGTTTGTCTGTTTGTTTGTCGTCTCAATGCACGGCCAAACGGGTGAGTGGCGGGAGTCTACGAGTGGGGGGATCTCCTTGGGATTTTCCAAAAGGGTGCATAAGCGATTTTAAAATTTTCTAATCCCACCCGAACCATGGGCTGTAGGGCGGGAAGGGGTGGGAGCCCGTTTTAATGCGCTCTTTTTCGACTTCCCCACTCCCCCGAAATCAGGTATCAAAAAAAGTGACTGAAAGTTGGTCAAAATGCGAGGGGAAGGGAGGCGAAGCGATTAAAATGAGAAGTTAATTGAGCCCGAAGGAATTTGCGAGCAGGCCCTTTTTACCTGAAGGGGAAACCTCTTGAAGGAAAGAACCTTTCCATTTGAACGACATTTCAACAGAATAATAGACGGTGTTTTTCCTACACATATACAGCGATACCGAGCGAACGAAGAAAGCAACATCCCCTGATAAGTTTTTGGTGGTTCCACGTAGTTTTATAAGATTTAATTTGTTTGTAAGAATTTTCAAAAGAAAAAACGTCTGCCAAGTTGACTGTTTCCAATCATTCTACAACTCCCACTCCACAGTAAAATACCATCGTATCTATACAGCCACACCTTGCGAGCGAAGCAAATAACTTGATAGGGGGGGGGGGGGGGGGGCGGGGGTCTTGCCCCCCTTGCTGGACGTGAAGGCGAGCGAAGCGAGCCGGAGCGGCTAGTATCCTATAAAGGAGACTCATAATACAGGAGGTGAGGTTAAGAAATCAACCGCTCTTCTGATGGCCTAATTATGACCGTTTAACAGGTAGGTAGGCATTGTATGGACTTTTAATGACCGCACTCGCACCCCCATCACACCACAACCACTATTATGATCACGTAATCACGATACTGTTCGTGTGGAAGTAATAAATGTTGTCTGCGCGGCGCCAGCACCCCGTATGCTTGCCTACTACATATACACAACCACCAATAACTTGTGGAAGCCCCACCAGGGGGCGGCAAAAGGAGGCAGTTGAACCGTCCGCGTCCCTCTCTTCTCTCACGTTCCCACTTATAGTTAATCAATCGGAAAAGTTCCATGCCCGAGATTGCCACTTATGACTGTTTAGAGAGGCATCGGGTTTCCACTTATGAATGCTGGATTTAATGATCAGGTGGTTGGGTCAACAAGGCTCGGATTCAGTACTATGACCCTTTCAACTAGTCTTACTGTCTAAATAGGGCTTTTGTTACGCATTTTTATCTCAACCGTTCACTCACGCAAGACTGTCTTGCCTTTCTAAGTTTCGAATTTAATGGGTGGCTACGACTGCAATAGACGGGATTGCAGTATACTATTCAGAATACAGTATACAGAATATTCACATTCATATTAGAATATTCATATTCAGTATACTGATCGACGTTACCGTGAAATCGCGTCAAAGCTATACTGTGTGTAACACCTTAAAATATAACTATTCTCTAAATTCACAATTTAAATACTGTTCCTTATATTTTATTGATATTCTGTGTAATCAGTAACCAGTTTATGAATTAAAATTTAATTTCAGTCTCATGCTAAACACTAGAACATCTCACGTCTCTACAATCATCCAACTCCTAATTACCTATGGTTACACAAACCTTGTGTTCCTACCTCTATTCCTAACCAACATGTTGTCAACACTAACATACTATGTATACTATACTTAGAATGAATATTTAAAAATTGTAGAGCATCGACTTCCGCATCTTTCGGACACCGTTAATTCCAAAATTCGTTGGAAATTACATACAATATTTTATTTTACATATTTACGAGATGAGCCCAATTGGACATGATAAACAAAATAATCTTCCGGTTATTCAATCACACCTTTCACATACAATTCTACATAATAACACGAAAATATGAAAAACAAGGGATTTCCTTGCTATAAAGTTCGATCGTATTCTTTTTTCATAATTTCACTAACCGCCGACACCCTGGAATGAGCTAGAGTAAAGTAAATCTTTCATTTATGTCCTCAGTCACAAACCTGGTTAGGAAAAAAATTAATTCCATTTCCATGAACCAGCATGTATAATAATTATATTTATCTCCTAATCGTGGCGAAAGTGAGGTGAAATATGTATCCAACTCATCCTGAACAAAATGGGGTACGCATACATATTCTTTTCATATTTTGAAATGAAAGTTTTATCCAAAGAATTTTGACACATTTGAATTTTTAATGACAAAAACTGCACTCTCTTACTACGGGTAGTTTTTTTTCTATGATTTTTCAAAGCTGTGACGCTTTGGGTCCCTGTGAAAAAAGAGATAAGCTACAGTTTTCTATGGTTCGGAAATTGATGGGAATGTATTTTGGGATATTTGTTAAATTCGTTCATGTAGGTTTCATGAGGTTTTCTTCAAGATACAGGTTCATAAATTTTTTATTTCTCTTGCCTCTGACACATTTGAGAGTGTTACATTAGCTTTATGTAATTAACCCCCATTTCAAAGACGACTTCAAGCGATAAAGTGATCACCTTCCACTAGTAAAAGAATCCCAGATTTATATTGCGGATAAGATTACCCGCAACTACTCATAAAACGACAATGAACGAATGAGAAAAACGTAAGAAGCGCTCGCAGTTTCAAACAGCTCATGCCTTGTCTAGTGTCTTGGCTTTCAATCAACTCATCCACTTAGTTGATGTCTTGATGTCAACAACTTAGTTAGCATGTCTTAGTAGACTCATATCCTGGTTCCTACAGCCATTTCCAATCAACCATCACTTTTCTTCCTCATTTTAAACAGCCAGATAGGCGTTTTGGAACAGTGCGCCGAGAGAGACTGGACCAATGCTACGCTTTATTTGTGAAACTTCGTGACGCTAACCACTTTCTGACGATTTTATTTTGTTTCGATTCATATACGCACCACTCTTAATTAGCCACTCAATTTGTATTTCTTCTTAGCATTCAATTCATTTTAATTTTTTAAGTTGTGACAATAAATTGCCAATCCTTGGGACACAAATTCGATATTTTTGTTCATCCCAAGAATACCTATCTTCTTGCCTAACAACTTAATTTGATACTAAAACAAAATTTGCGATCCATTAGGCTAGAATCACCTTGATTGCTTTATTATTGATTCTACTACGCCTCAAAATTATTATTTTATCTAATTATCGCATTTCTATTAGTTTTCATTATAAAAAGGGGTAATAAAATCGCGATACGCATTACTATCGATTTTTGTGGTTTTGGACTATTTTCCACCAAAACCGTCAGGACCGAAATATAATGTGACGTTGACGAAAAATTCTATTTCATCATATGGGTATGACCAACGTTGAAAGGAAGCAGAAAAAGAGCTGTGTGTTCATCATCCTCATTTATTATTCGTGTTTCCCAATGCTTTTGTTTACTAGTGAAGGTCGAGTACTTTTGAACGAGGCCATCAATCTGTTCGATTGAAGATAAAACGAGATTGACGATTGAACTTTGATTTCGACAGTCAAAAAGTAAATCTTTAGCTAAACGAAATAGCTAACCTAACTTTTAACCTAATAATTAATGGAAGACTATGTAAGTACTAATTATATAATAAAAGTACATATTATACACGTATAGTTTTACGTGTAAGTAATAATTTCCCGTCTTGCTTTAACCGTTATCTTGTGAGGATCGATGGTATCTGTCTGAGCACCGAGACACCGTTTGAGTCAGGTAATCCCTTTTGATAACATTCGAGTTTATCCCTTTGCTGCCCTGAATCTCCTATATATATCTTATCGCAAACAGCTAAAAATCATTAACACCTAGCTTCGACCCTTGAGGTCTTCTCGATGAGGGAGATCTGGAAACGGAGCGAAATGGAACAGCTAATAACACAATATAATCAAAGATCACCTACTGATTTTTATAAGCGTGTCGCCAAGTATCGCTTTAGAGCAACCGCTTAAGGTATTTTCGTTATTGTTGTTGATGGCACGGATAAAGAGGCGAAAGTCAGGAAGCAACACCCTATAGTATTTTGCAAATGGCTGGTTAAGTTAAATGATATAAATAAACGCCTAATCACAAATATTTTGACTGTAGAAGGTAATCAAGTAAAAATTGAAATTACATCGGCAAGAGCCGCTAATGGCATGCTATCACACAACATATTTGCGGATGAAAACCTAGCTGCGTATATTCCAGATTCAAATCAAATCAAATCGTATATTTATCAAAACTTGATGACACACTTGTCTACTAAACCGGAGTCGTCCGCAATATTGAATCATCCCTAACCGATGAGGAAATATAATCAGAGATGGTGTCGCCTATTGAACCAGTAAGAATAAAAAGTCTTATAAGAACTGGAACTAGCCCAGAAGGGAGCCCGAAAACTGTCAAATTATCTATATGTTTTGTAACTTTCAATACCCAAAATATCCGGCAACTTTGTCCATCATGGAGCCTGGAGAGTTAATGCATAACTCTGGCTCGTCAATGCTCAGCCTGTTACCGCATAGGACAGATACAACCACAATGTAAAACCGGTCCAAGATGCCTCTACTGCGGTGATCAACGCAGGGTAGAAAAACGAGATGCCCCAAGAAAAACGAGATAAATAAATAATAAATAAATATAAAAAATAAGGAGAAAAGAAAAAATATGAAAAAATTAACAATTGAAACATTAAAATAAATAAAGGTAAAAAAATATAAAAGGTAAAGTTAATTGTAAAGGTATTGTAAAGAGATGTATAAATTGTATAAGTACTTCACGTGTTGCAAAACATCAAAGACTTTCCAGTATTTTAGAGGGATTAAAACGCAAAAGAGACCAAAAAATGGCTTCCTATGCTACTTTCACACTCAACAAAATGGCAGATCCGACTGATAATGATAATAATGAAGGATTCCCAACTCTTCAAGCTGCTAACAATATATTAACTGAGCGTAAATCTTCTAGATCACTTCCGCACAAGAAACCAGGAGCCCGCCGGCGCCTAAACTTGACGACGAAGACTGGTTTAACCCTAACCCAGACCCATACGTGCCTACCGTAACAGCTACCGCCCCTGAAAATTATAACCGAGATACATGGCCATTAAACCGAGGATAGATAGCAACCGCACTCTACTGATCAGTCTATGGAGGCAGTCCTAATGGCAAGTTTGGCCGAAAGTACCGCAGAAGTAAATTGAAATTAATAAATACATTATCATCGTCTCAAGTTGACCTTCGAATAATGCACCCATTTTCATTAATGTTCAATCAACTAATATCAAACCAACAAAACTCAACGTTGTAACCTTTAACCATTTAAAAATTAATAAATACCAATATTTCAACCCCTTACAAAATAATTGAAAACTTTTACATTCATTCAATAAATACTGTGGTGTTTTCAGTAAGCAATAAATAAAATGTAACTCGTCGGATCAGTTGAAGGATGAGCTTTAATATGATAGTAGTTCTAACAAAATCACTGTTAGATATTATGCTCAACGATAATACGTAATCTGGTAATTCTTGTACACTATGACCCATCTATGTATGACCCATCTAAACATTTTCGAAATTCGTTGTCAGGAATATTAGAAGTTAACTGACATGAGGAACGTGAGAGAAATTGTTGGAGATTAGTCTCTTATTCAGATGGAATACGGCAATCCTACTCGTATGTAGAACTCAACCCCTTTCATTAGTACCGTTAGTGGCGTTTGCCTGAGGCGAGTAAACTATCTAGACGTTTTCGTTGTAATGAATACGATTGAGTATCTTGGAGGTTTAAATAAATTCGTAAAGGGTTTACATAATTTTATAAATGGTTGAAATACATTTATGGAGGGTTTAAGTTATTGTTTAAAAGGTTTAAATTTTTTTGAAACGGGTTGAAATAAATTTGTAAAAGGTTCAAATTATTTTGTAAAGGCTTGAAACGAATTCGTAGATCGTATAAATAAATAAAACCCTAATAACAAACCATGAGTGACAATAAAACAAATATAAAATTCTTCAATTGGAATCAAGTTCTCTTGTGAGCAATAGACCGAGTTTCGAACAGTTCTTGATCGAATATTCAATAAAAATTGTTGCTATCTCAGAAACTTATTTCATACTTGAACGCACATACTTGTCGTTCACCTACCTTAGGTGAAAACAACTGACCTCTAGATTTTTCTTCCCCATATAATTGCCGCAACCCCAGCATTGCCAGATTATCAATCGAAGTGTTGGCCAGTGAGTACTGTAGAAAAAAAGGAACCTGTATTGTGTAGCAGCTTTACCTTTCGGTCACCTAGCAAAAAACTCTGATAACTTTCTTTCCTGGGTAAAGCAGTAAAAAAATTCCCTTTCAGTGCTTGCTAACTTATGAAGCAATACGGTTTCGTCCCGCCATCACCATGATGCCAGAAGTAGCATATGCATCGCAAGCATCAGCTGAATCCCACTTCGAAGAGCTCTTTTCATGCCGCTATACCCAGATACAACACCCAAATACACGGACGGATCTGTTGTACTCAGTAGAGTAGGGTGCGCTGTGCATTGACTTAACATGGATGAAACATACCGGTATCAACTATGGGATCACACCGCAATTTATACAGCGGAAGCCTTTATAACCTATGAGGGCACAAGGAAGTCTAATAAAGCCATTATAATCACAGATTCGCAGTCCGTGCTATCGAAGCTCCAGTCTGCCAACCTCAGGAAGAGAATGGGGAAAATAGAAATGGAAATGAAAAAGCTTTGATCTTAGGAATGATTGTGGATTTATCCAGAAAATCGAGCATCATTTATGTCATTGTATTGAAGGTGTGACTATACCCATCCCATCATGGTACATGCATAATCCATCTGAATCTGCCATTTTATGTTATCGATGGTACTATAGAGTTATTAATACAATTCGATGGCCTATTTGATCAAGGTAAAAGCTATTAGAATCTGATTAGTCACTCGCCTGGTAGACGTATATTTTTTTGTCTAGTTGGTTTCTTAGCTAATCTTTCGTCATAACAATTTTTTGTAGCTCAACATAGTTACGTTCTAACGGCGCTCATTATGTTACTCCTTCAATGCCTGTACGTTATGCGGGCTTTGCCTACCCACCATAGACGCACTAACATCTTGCTAATACACACCGAGCTGTAGGTAACGTCTCCAACAAGGTTCATGAACCGAATTTTAGGGCGGAATTCAAAGACTATACTGAGTGTGCGAATACACCATAGACCTATTTACTACTATTTATACTTATAGTATATCTCCATTCAGCCGTATGGGAGGGTCACCGTGCACTCACCATGACAGATTCATAGTTGAGTGTGGTGGTTCACTTGGCAGTTAGGGGCACACTCAAATCACCTGAGTGCGACTGAACACTCAGGGGACCAACAACTCGTTTTCACGGCGCCACGCAATCCTGATAGCGAAGGGAAGTTTCCCTGTTTTTAGGGGAAAAGGATGGGGAAAAATCCCTCTCGCATTCCGCACTGGCTGTTAACAGTTCTGAAAAGTTACTCTTTACTGTGTTTTTGCTATTTGTGCGTTACCTACATTTTGCTGACGATTTAAAAAAAGTAGAGGTGGAAAAGGTGCGAGAATATTTTAGGGAGGAGGAGAATGCACTTAGTTTATGAAAAGAAAGAGATGGTTGAAAATAAGAAGAACAATATGAATAGTCTGTTGGGCAAAAAGAAGACGTTAGGTTTTGGCAGAGCATATAATAATAATGTTTTTTGCAACTGTTTCAGTAGCGTACTCATTGATTGCGCTTTACTAATGATACCTATTGAAAGACTAATGACAGAACCAAAATGGTTTGGTCGTTATTATAACTTTCGAATGAGTCCTTTTGGTCTCGTAAGTATGGTTTAGATACCTACTCTCATTAACATCCGTACTTCAATATAATTATTGAATTCTTCGACACATTTGTCCATTGCCTAATCCAACGTATATTTAGTCATCCTCAAATCACTTCTATATGAATCACGCTGAACGCACTTAAGGACGCAGTCAGACTCAATTCCAATCTATGGATTCCGCCACTGCTATATACCTTACAACCTCAACTATTTGAGTACCCTCTGTCACATCCCAATACTCCACAGGGTCTACTATAATTTTCTATCACTTCTGCATTGGGGGTATGTTTTGTGTGAACTTCAAGAAAACACATTTCATTGCAATGGTCGTGATTTCTAGACTGAGGAGAAGAGAATCTACGTACTAGCTATGAAACATGCCTTAAAGTTATAAGTCACTCTATTTTTTATATTGGTAAGAGTCCGCAGTTCAGCATACCGTAAACATTCTTAAAGGTACTATCGGGCATGAAACGTTCATTCAAGTAGTTACAGTTTATTCTTTCATGACTCAATCACGGCGATGTGAAAGGAGTTGGTTATTATATTGTGACTCCATTTTTTTTTTTTTTTTTTTTTTTTTTTTTTCCAGTCTCAAGCTTGGTTATCGCTAGAGTTAAAGAACATTGGCGTGTGTGGCGGGTGGTCTCATTCATCCGTGAGTTATTATTGACGCCAAGGCCTCTACCATTGCCTCCAGTAGAACTGGGACGACCTTCGTTGGTCATTCAACATCGTTTCGTCTACACATAAATTGATTTTCTTCTACTAAAAGATTATCGAGTCTGCTTGGCTCCATATCTCCTATCTAGCTTACATTTCAACAAGGTATATCAATGAAGATTTTAATTCATTCAGTAAACAATATACTGCACTTAACCCTCATTATACCTCGTTACCACTATTTCTCTAGGCCGCACAGCATGAAAACTCGTAGAAAAAAATTTATGATATTTTAATATATTGATCTGATTTATTGGTTGATGATATTCTGGTAATTAATGTAAATAGGAAAAGAAAAAGGATTAACTCAATCATCTATTAACAGGATTAACAAAAATGGAATGTGTTCGATGGAATTTCGGTATAACATTCATCGAACACTGGAAAACATAACATCACTGGTCTTAATTCAAGGTCAAATTCGAATAAACTGGAGGAGAACAAGATTGTGTACATAAAAAACAAACATCAAAGATTAGTACACAAAAAGCTGAGAGAAACTATTGAAAAATGTAAAATTAAACTAATCGAAGATACATTGTAGCAGCATTGAATTAAGACAAAACCAACTGCCAATTACCTCAATTATAAGTCGAAGTGAGGTAAAGTAACATGAATCCGCTCAGTCAAGATTTTTTTAAACAATTTTCTTTTTTCCTGGTTCTATACGCTTCCCCGAAAGTCCATCTAGGCGGTTTTCAAGGTTCGTTCATCCTCAGACTTTAGACATAGTATAGCACAGAAGAGATTGCTACATCAGCGGACGTTATACTAGCTATTCATCGACATCGAAGGGCTCATTTAGCTGGGGGTCCAGAGCTGATGGGCCTACCAGAGAATGAATGCATGCAGTGTAAAAAGCGTCATTATACGCGGATACATGACAGTGACTACCCTGAGAGAAGAGTGGGCAGAGAGGAGGTAACCCTGCACTCAGAAAATGGTACGATGAATGTGCACTGTGATCGTTCACATTATCATGGTTCTAGATGAGACAATCGGGCTCGAAGGGACATTGACGCGGAAAGTGATAAAAAGTGGTCGTATGTGTCGTGTTCACAACTTATTAACTTATACCCGAATCACAATTTATGACGCTACAGGACCACCATTCAACCACTCACCCGTTTTGAGCCTATTTGAACCATTAGAAAGCTTAATCTCGTTATTCTGAACTGCAGGCAGACCACTTATCAAATTAGGAGCAAAGTACGACGTAATGATAGATGCCCTGTACCCCTCCTACCTTGCTTCAGTACAAAAAGTCGTATTTAAGTAGCCGAATATTCCCTCGAAATAGTGGAACTGTCGTCTTTTCACTCCTGTGCTCCATTTTCGACGTCCCAGGTACCAAACACCTCAGTACCCATTTCGTGATTTAGTACCTATTGGTACAATTCCTGTTGCTCAAGATGTGTTGCGAGAGCTCTCATCACTTGAAATCGGTAAAGGAACGGGACCTGATAGCATACTACTCGTCTTGTTGAGACAGTGGTGTCAATCCTTCTATCTTTATTCAAACATTCTCTGAAATGATTCCCAGAGCAATGGAAGTATTCATCCTTTACCTCAGTAATTATCTCCAGTGGTAGATTTTATATAAAGTACTATAGTGTATAAATAAATCCAGAATGATCTCGTCTCCAACCAACCGAATGGATTTTCAGAAGTTAGGCCTAATAAGCGGGCATGTTTTCTACGGGTTACTCAAAGCATTGAATGAATTATCTCATAGACATGTTCTTCTGCTGATGGAGTCCAAATTTTTCTGACTACGTACTTATCATATAGACAACTAAAGGTCAGAATAAGGGACACTTTTCAAAATCGTTAGCCATCGTGTTGTCTTCCTTATTTTTCTGGTGATGGGGGGTCTGTGAAGTGTTTTAGGATGAACAGTATGTACTCTTTGCCAACGTCTTGAAATTCTCCACCTTCATCGAACCCCCTACTGATTGCAAAAGATGCCTGGTGTACCTTGGTCATGTCATGTAATTTGGCACAGAGAAGATAAGCTTATATCTGAACATAAGTAAATGCTTTGTACCCACCTTCAGTCGTTATCATGATACCATCAGGTTCAATTATAAACTTGACGGTATCTATCGTTCTTTCCAGATTGAGTACTGTCGGAAGATCTTGGTGTTCTGATCGATATTAAATTATCATTTAGTCTTCATGTCAATGACATTACTAATAGAACTATACGATCGCTTAGATTTTAGAGGGCACACAAGGGACTTCAAGAATATATTATCTAACGTAGTTGTTCTGTGCATAGCACTTGTTTGCTCAATACTAGTACTGGTATCTGTGGTGTAAACCCATGTCATAGAAACATTAAACAGGGTTCAGAATACATCCCTAAGATGCATAAACATTTAACTGCGCATTCCGTAGGACAAGGTTGACGACCGTGTAGTTATGAAGATTTGCAATCTTCATTTGATTGAGGATCAATGACGTGTTTTGTCTCTGCAAACTTATGATTGGATTACTCAACTGTCCCACACTTCTATCTGTCAGTCCCTCAGTTTGTTTCATGTCCGACCTTTGCATCTTGTAGTTTCTCCAATAAACGCTATCAGAGCCTGAACGAGAAGTAGAGTACAGAGGGGGGAGAAGGACCACTGAAAAGGGAAGAGCGCTAGTAGGGAAGATCAGTTAAATACCTCTGATGCTTGTCGTCTTACTCTCATTCTGATCTAGCTATCAACTGCTAATCAATTGCCTTCTCATTCAGCCTTCCTCACTGCCTGACTTACAAAGTTTGCCTTTTCCAATCTTATACTCTGGTATCTTTGATTCAACATTCTTCAACGTTCATTCTTTTCATTTTCTTTTAGTGAATTTTCGTAGAAACAATGCGAATTAGTTGTCATCCCTGTCGATGAGTTTCTTAAGGACCCGAATCTTTCACTGCATTTTGCGTGCATCCTCTGACAATAACTTGTCCATTACTCATTAGTTAACTCAATTTATAGTACTTACATGAGTTGAAAATTAGATTTCATCAACTCAGATAGGTATCACTTTATAATGCTACCAAGTGGGTTCTTTTAGGTACCCAAAACATCCGCCGGAAAAAATACATTAATTTTTGTTTTGGTTCACTTTTTAGTTTTAGTAGAAAAAACTACCAGAACACTGTTATGTTTGACAGTAAAATAAAATATGGGTTGGGAAAGAAGGTCTTTTTATTACATTAGCGATTACTTTGAGAAGGAAAGGACCAGGTGTAAAGGTTTCCCTTTACGAAACTTTTTCAAGGGTTGGTCCAGTTTTTCAAGTATCTAAATAAAAAACTACTACTGCTCACTAACTCCTCTTAAAACTTTTTAATTTAACGGAATAAACCCCACGGCTTCATGGACATCCATAATAATGAACAGAATAACTTCCATGCGTTTAAATTTAATTTGTACGAGCGAAAATAATCCTTTCCGTTTACACTCTGACGAAGAACGGTTATATTGTGAAGAAGTTGGAACGCATGAATAGGAATGGTAATTGCGTTAGCATACATTTTTAGAGAAAGCAACATGTATCCAGTGGTTACTACTTTTACGAGTTCGGTAGGAATAATCTGCCGCTCGGTTTAATATTGGTCCTTTTATTTATTCAGATTCGAAATTGAGAAAGTGGTTGTTTCGGTCGGACTTTGAACGATTCGCAAAGACGTCAGTGATAATTCTCTATACAGAACGAACCAGCAAACACTAGTTCCTTCCTTTTTTGTTTTTATTTTGCTTGCAGCCAACTTTCGTATGAAATGAAGCTATTGGAATGGCGAAATTTTAAAATTAAAATTTTCGAAAAATTTCTTCATTGAAATGCGTTTTGAGACATTCTGACACAAATTTTAGAGTTTAACGTTTTTATATATGTTTTTCATAACGCTTATTTATATGACATTCTAGACGATAACTCTCTTTAGGAATGAGATAAAAATTCCGTTCTTGAGCCGAAAAAATCAAGCTTTCCAAACGAAAGGATGAGTTTGTTGGCCAACACTTTTTGAGCACTTTAAAGCGGTCAAATTTCAAATGTACTAAAAAAAATAACTGAAAATGGCTAAAAACTGCTAAAAATCTTGAATTTTGAGGAGCAAATGAACCAGCCTATGTGGCTGTATGAACCAATCAATCTCTGATGAGCTCCATGAGAATAGAAAGATTAGTTTTGCCTTGAATTGTTTACCTGTTGAAATTGAGATGAATCGAGCTGAACAATGCATTGCGTTTCATAGAACTCACGTTCGCACTTACACATATACTCATACATATGATTCCACTGCGAGTTTATACAAGGAAGGTCCAGGAGCTAACCTGTACAATAACAGAAAAAGTTACCAAAACTGGCCTGTTTGTTTCGAAATATTGCGTGTGCTGGCCAACTTCGAGTACGTGCATGTGTAGAGGGAGGTTTTTACTGAACCAAGCACCTTGAAATTATTAGTTTAAGTGTCAAGGGTAGCTCCTAACTACCCTCCAATTCAGAAAGATATCAAATTGTTACCTGCTAGTTCATCAGAAATCGGTGTTACATCAAATCCCCGGTCACGCTCACGATAGCACTGGGCCGATAGCGATGAGCTTAACGATGGACCTTGAAGAAGCCAATCTCGTTGATATTAGACAGAAAAGATAGGTTTAGTCTTGAACGTAACTAGTAGTTTACCACTTACTGATAAAATACCAAAATAGTTTAGAAAGTAATATGCAAAAAGCGAGAGAACATTTTAATTTTAAAGCTCATACTACCTTCTTTTTTACTTCTAGCGCAAATATAAAGGGTATCCCTTCTTTTGGTATTTAGAAAGCAAAATGGAATGTAAAACTGTGTGTGACAGCCGACGAGAGGAAAATGATGACGTCAACATTATTAATATTTTCCCTCACCTCTATTCTTGGGAACAATGATAAATAACCGTGCGCATCCCCTTCTTTCCCTTCCTCGTCGATTATACCTACAGATATAGCCGAAGGAACCCTTCCAAAAGGCTCTCAACGAAACAACTACTTCTCCATCTCAACAGCTTCGTCAGCAAGAGCAAATGAAAGGGAAAGATACATTAAACCAAATGCTCATCCCTAGACCCACAGATGGAGATCTCGAATCATTCCTACCCACAATAAACTCTTCTCAGGAAACCCTTCCAGCTTCCCACACTCTCACTCGAGAGATTTGTCAACGAATTAAAAGACGACACGCGACCGGCATTCCATATAATGTTCAGTACGTCACGACTTCCTTGAAAAGCATGTTTGGTCACTCCAAGGGTTAACTGAGAGAAATGGTCAAGTTTCCTGGAATGAATTATTACAGGACTATTAAATGTCTGAATTAGAGCATTTTCTCAGATCCCAAAGGATATTAAAAGTTTGTTTTGAAGCATGATCTTATGAATGCCTCTTGCAGTTTGTTCCAAAGCTCATTTAACCTCTGAGGGGATAATTTTGGTGTGATTATTCAAGTAAATGATAACGGCAGAGAACAAGGAAGGAAAAGATGGAATGCAGAAAATTAATGTCAGATGAGGATCAAATTTAACTTCTCTGGTCCTCTGGAGTAGCAGAGGACCTCAAAGTTAATCATCATTGATTCGTTATATACACAATGTGTCCCACCAAAAGGATACACCCCCTTCATTTCCCCTGAATTCGGCGTAAAAGATTGGGACCAACGCCATTTTTTATCATTTTTTACGTAGATCTCAGGAAAAATACTTTTTCGCGCGCCACTTGCGCCGATGTGGCGTAAATGACATCATCTTTGCTTTTTAAATGGATACCCCCAAAAAGTATACTTTTTTGGGGAACCTGGCCCGATGTACTACATAGAACCTACAGATGAACATTGTCAAAACATACTACATGATTCCTCAATGACGATTCATGTCTGCTGTCTATGTAGGTTTTTATAGTTTCGAGCTGGGAAAAATTCTACCAACGAGAAATTTAAAAAAGTGAAGTTGTGTTTGCGGAATTGTCAACACACTATAATAAGAAAGACAAAGAGCTGCGATTACTGAGAAACCGTTCAAAATGTTTTCCTCATTGAATGAAATCAACACCCTTGGTAAATCCAATCAGGAGTTTAATGAGCTGAAAAAGTAGTCTGACCTGAATTCGGTAAATAACGAAGTGTTGTAAAACTGAAAAAAATTCAAACAAAATTTGGTGAGAGACTTATGGTATTTAGTGATGGGTTCCGTTGCTATTTACCGAGACTTGGATCCTTCGATAGTGAAATTCTTGATGATTTAAACAAAAACCTCATCTAGTATTCAGAAAATGCATAAATGTTGGAGTAGAATTTGATCAAACCGAGGACTGCGTTGGTTAGTAAACACGACCCCCGACACACAACCCTCTCTCTTGTATTTATCAGAACACGTAGGTGTAGAGCAGAGAGGAACGCCGAATCAGCAGATTCCTCAGCTGCTGTAAGACCAAGGCAGTCTCGAAATCGAGCATTGATAGAACTGTTCTCAACCCACACCCCGCCAGCCCATCACCGAATCCACCTCTCCCCTTGTCATAAACAGAACCTGCAACCGTTCGACTCAATGGGAATTTGGACCTTTTTTAAATAAGAAGATAGACAAGAGAAAGATGTTAATGAGAATACCGATTATACAAAAATCATGACGCTCTTCAAAATAACTGGCAGAGGTTCGAATTTCAGGTTGCGATTAAAACAACCATCATGTAGATGAAAATAAGGAATATTTACTAGGTTTGACAGGGTTTTATGGTGGAAATTACGTTCTACAAGTTCCCGAACCCATTCAAGTTAACTTTCACAACTACGAACCCGAAACTGGTGAGGAAGACGATCATCAAACATTATACATAGGTAAAGGGAATTATAAAGTGAATAATTTTGAGAATTTGTTATTGAAATTCATTAAAACAAAGTGTGAAACTCTTCCTGGGATTGATATTGATGGATTCGTATTATCTTCGTATGAATGAAACGAGTTGTAAAATTGAAATGAAAATGCCAGCTGACGTAGATTTATTGAGTCTAGGTAATTTGCTGGGGTTTTCTCGATCAAAGTCGTCCGTGCTGAGTTATTTCAAGATACAAACTTATTAGACAGCTGAATCATATCACTGATTAGATCCTTTCAAAGTGATAGAAATCCATTGCAACCTAGTAAAACCAGCAATCACTAATCACTACACCAACTCAAATACTCACAAAGAAGAGGATATACTACACACATTCTGTCCTAAAACGGAACAGATTCGTTTTGGTTCATTGATTACAGAACAACCAAATGAAATCAATTACATTCCCATTAATAAGAGCGTGAGATCCATTAATAATATAGAATTGGAACTTCAGAACGAGTCAGGGGTCGAACTCGATTTTTCAAGAGCGGATATTATTGTATACTTGAAATTGATGGACTTTATTGACTCAAATGCAAGAAAAAACTGATAATGTTAATTCATCGACGGTTCAAGCATCGAATGGTTCTTGGAGAAAGGTGGCAAAGTGTAAAGTATAAAATAGTCAGAAGAGTCATTTTTTTAAGAGGGAATGGAAATCCAATCATAATGATATTAGTACAAACGGTAGACAAACAGAAGCATTGGAATTGTATAAACCAATCATAAAAAAGTTCAGAAAACGTAAAGTTGTGACTTTGGGGGTAGATGATTTAGGGGCTGCAGATTTGATTGTGATGGCGAGCAATAGCGATGAAAATAATGGTTATAATTAAATGCTCAATGAGATAGATACATCTTCAAAATATGCTTGGAGTGAGCCTTTGAGAAAGAAAGACGAAGCAACAGTCGCTAATTCTTTCCAACAAATAATAAGAAAATCAAAAAGGTACAATCATTCGTCCCCCAATCCCCTTCACACGGATAAAGGATTAGAATTCAAAAATAAGCATTTCAAAACCATTCTCGATAAATATTCAATTAAATTATACCAAACAGAGAGCTTGGAGAAATCGTCTATCATAGAGCGTTTTAGTGGTAAGATGAAAATACTCATTTACGTAAATCAAAGTTACAGATGGATTGATGTATTGCAAATATCACCAAGGAGTACAATCATAGTTATCACAGAACTATACGAACAAGCTCTGCGGACGTTGGTAAACACAATGAAAATTCCATTTTGAAGTTACGAGGCTATCAGCAATCCTCAGTGATTCGGACTGATATTGAAGTAGGAGATCGTGTGAGAATAACTGAGGAGAAGAAAACAGTTGACAATAAATATGGTAGTAACTAGACGAAAGAAATTTTCATTGTTGATAAGATTTTTTACACAGAACCCATCACTTACAAATTAAAAGCGTTGGATGGTGAAGATATTATTGGTTCATTTTACCGAACCAAAATTCTAAGAACAACGTTTTAATTTTATCATGATCATTATTATTACCTATTTTTTTCTGCTGTCAATACATAAGGATATACTAAACTCAAAGCTACAATGAAAAAGGTGACATTCGCAGAAGGTAAAAACTTGACGCAGGTCAAGCAGTTGGTTGTCTGGGATTTTGCTCACCGAGCCGCCCGTGTCGGCCCTTGGGAAATGTACCATAGAGACTCAGAAAGGTTCAAACGCAGGATTGCCTCCCTTTCCTCTGTATCACCTGTTCTTGACCAGAAGCATCAAGAAAAAATTGTCAAATAATTATTAAAATCATTACTTTTTTTTTTTTTTTTTTCAGCTCACAATACATAAGAATATACTAAACTCAAAGCTACAATGAAAAAATCACAAAAGAAAAAAACGAGTACGTTGTTACTTCTTTTGGCTCACGACCGCAGAAGAACAATAACAAATTTCCTGATATCATGAGGGCGATAATAATTGGTTCCAGTCACTGTGATAAATCAACATTGCTTATGAATTTCATCTACAAGAATTGGATCGATTACACTTATCCATACATATTTAGCAGATCACTCAACCAACCTCTTTATCAGGAATTGCTCGATACCTATCGTTCTGTAGAAAATGAAGTAGGTCAGGAAATTCGTTTTTTGTTAGCTAATTGTGAAGATATAATTTCAGTTGACGACTGAAATCCTGTTTCATTAGTGGTTTTTGATGATTGCCTACTCGAGAAACAAATAGAAATTAAAATTATATCACAAGGAGGCGTCATAAAGATATATCCTGTATTTATTTGGCCCAGTGCTACAACTTGGATGACAAGCAGGTGATACGCAATAATGTCAATATTGTGTTTATATTTCCGCAGAACAAATATTAATTCAAAAACATAGAAACGACTTCGTTGTTGGAGACATGACAATGACCGAATTTTCTAAGCTTGGTGCGCAGTGTTGGGAGAAGGACCACGGATTTATAACAATTGATTTAACCAAGAACAACAAGTGTGAAAAATACCAATGTCAGCTGAATAAAATAATATTACCACGATAAACGAACGACCCCTGAACGACCCTCGAACGACAAAAGAACGCTAAATCACGTTAATTTAACGATAAATGAACGTTTCTCGAACGTCCCTCGAACGACCCCTGAACAACTCTCGAACGTCAAAAGAACGCTAAATCACGATATTTTAACAATAAACCTCTGAAAGACTTTTTTTTTTTTTCTTCAGAATTTAAAACAATATCGCTTTTTTAAATTTCCCATTGTTAGAATTTTTTCCCGGCTCGAAACTATAAAAAGTTACATAGACAGCTGTCATGAACCGTCATTTAGAGCTATGTACTACACATTGACCCAGAACCATCATGGTTAGGTCATGTAGTACTTTTTGACAATGTAGTACATCTGTAGGTTCTATTTAGTACATCGGGCCAGATTCCCCAAAAAGTATACTACTCCCCCGTTTTTTATTGCAGATTTGAATTCTACGTGAAATTTCACGAATAAATGACCCATCATTCGATTTTTTTCAAAAGTGCGCAGTTCTAGAATTTCACTTTTTTTACACATTTCCAAACAGCACAAAGCGTAGTAAAATGTAGTTTTCTCGGTGTTTTTCCAAGTTCGTGTAGCAAATATCAATAAATGAACAGCATTACGAGGTTCTCCACGAAAAAATACCCAGAAATCATGAATTATATGAGGCAATTGAGTATCTTCAAATACTCAGCATTTCAAAAATTTTGCACTTTTATTGCGTAATTTCGCACTTTTGGAGCGGAATCGCGCCAGTTTGCGTGAACTAAATAAATCGAGTGATGGGTCATTTCGTCATGAAATTTCACGTAAAATTCAAATCTGCAATAAAAAATTGGGTTTTCCATTTTAAAAAACAAAGTTGATTGCATTGCGTGCCAGATTGGCGTTGAGATCCTTTCAGAAAAACTTTGTTTGAAAAAAAAATTTTTTTTTTTTTTGAACCTTAAATAACGAGTTTAGTTGGGGGGGGGGGGGGGACGTTTTTGGGGACACCATATATATATATATATATATATATATATATATATATATATATATATATATATATATATAATTGTCTGAAGTTCCTTTACATAGCTAAGAGGAAGCCATTTATTTACTGTTAATTTATTCAAACTAGGTTTCACTCAAACTTTGGAAACTTCTGTCAAAACTTCAAAATACTTAGTAGGCTGTATGTTATCAACGAGTACGTACATTATATTCCATTTATCACAAAATTTCTTTGTCCTCAACAGCAAAATCAAATCTTCCCTGCTCAGCCACTCACTTGAATAATCTCTCAAAGTATATTATTCTTCCATGAGTCTGTAATGGTTTATCTAGCTTGACAGTAATAACTTAAATCTGGCTCGACATCCCATCGGTTAGTATTCATCAGATTTTGGCTAATGTTCAAATATTAAATAAATACAATTATGATGTTGTGTATTAATCACTTACAAAAAATTGATATACTCTATTATATAACTGTTTACTGTTATTCTGCTCCATGAGTTCTGAGAGTAAAAACGTTGATTTTATTTGATTGACCTTTGTTCTGCTTTATTAATTCTCTTTTACATTTTTATACCCCGATTATTTCTATAAACTGGTTTATTTATGTTTCAGGTAAGTTTTTGAAGTTGTGGATTTCGAACACTAGTTCCTGCTCTCACGTAAGAAAAATAAACCAATTTTACTTAACAATGTGTGAAATGAAGTCTAATGAAGGAATGGGATTAATGGTCATAATTTATTTTTTTCCACAGATGAGGGAATGTACCACTCTCGAGAACCTACGCAAAGTCTTCACTCGTAAATTTTAAAATGTTGATCGGATATTCTAAATTTTTAGAAATACGAGTGAAAGCATTGAGTGGAAAGTTCGGTGGCTGCTGTCCTAGTTCTGAAGGGAGGGATGACGTATAAACCTCAAAATTCTTGACCATAACCAGCCGTATGGATCATTGAAATGTGTAGTGTGGCGTTGGATGATAATAAACATAATCAAACTAGTGAAATTATGAAACTTATGGAAAGCTTGCGTAAGCGGTAATCTGGAGATCATCAAGGCCCAGTCCAAAAATCGGATGAATTCTATGTGTTTACACTGATGCTCATAGGTAGGAAAACACAAGACCTGGATATAACATTGGCTGACTCAAGATTGATTGAAAAACGGGCTGTATGCTTTCCACGTTTTCCTATGCACATTTATAAAGGACTATCCAGACCTCTACACACAATACCAGAGGGTATCATTAAAATTATTTCTATTTTTATTTTTATTTTTTTGTAGTTTACAATACTGCACATTATTCCAATAAATACAATGGTTGAAAATTTTAAAGAAAAGGTGGAACTAAAGACGCCGATAAATTGACATGCGCAATCGCAGATGCTACCAAATATTTGGTAACACTGAAATTCATAAGGGACTCTCCTGCGCTTGACCTGAACTACCTCTAAAAATTTCATCAAGATGTAATATAATTTTACCAGTTACAAGGGTTAGGAAAGACACAGACACACGTTCACACAAACCGACATGCATGCAACAAAAATCGTTCAAAGCGGTCTTAAACGTAAAATAGAAGTGGCAATATTGATTAAAAAGGAAAATTTTGATTGTACCTTCCTCGATGTAATCACAATTTTTGCGGTGCCAGTTAATTCAGATAGTCAAGTTTCCTATTTTGATTTTACCTTCCTCGATGTAATCACAATGTTTGCGGTGCCTAGTTAACCCAGGAGTGCACCGGCTAAATTTCCAACACTTTACTCCCCGGTGGGGTGTGTCAAACCCCAACTTTGAAAAATGTTAGAAAATTCAAAAATAAGTTACACTTGAATCAAATTTTATTTTTATTCTGTTGTCAAGAGTGTAGAGAAACATGAAGTAGGTACCTAAGCTCATGAAGAAAAAAGTAATAGTAAGCCAAACCTCACGCTCTGAAGAAAAAAATAATAGCAGAAAGTTACCTCGTTGTAACAAAATTTCAATATAAAATTAGCACATTTTCATTTAAAAACAAAAATAAATAAAATCTACAAAACAATTTTCTGAGATTAGTTTGATACCACTTACAAAACCCAAGAACTAGAATGAAAAGGTAACATAAAATTGGCACCAAGCAATAGGATCAACATTCTCAACACAGTAGGAACATCGATCTAGTTTCTCCAAAACTGTCACTTTTGACGCTTCTTCATCGGAGGCAACTTCTTGTAACTCGACATTATCTCCCGTGTTTGAATTTTCTCCGCCAAAATATACATCTTCTTCCTCCAACTGTTCCGAAATGGATCTAATGTCTTCAGGATCCGAAAACTTGCGTTTTTCAGCCATTTCTAACGATGAGCCAATAACAAAACTGTGGGAACGCCCTCAAAAATAACACTTGCTATAGAGAAAATCACTAGCGGTTAACTCCCCGGTGGGGTTTGTCAAACCCCAGGTACAAGAAAGTACTACACTACACAGAAGTCTTGAACGTGCTAAACTGGAAAAAGGCTTAAGCCTTTAGGGAAGAAGTGGGGGGTGATATAGAGGGGGGCGAGAAGAGCCAGACGTGCGGGATTCAACATTATAAACTGACTTTAAATCGCAATTGGGGTTTGACAAACCCCACGGGGCATTCCAGGGTTAATCCAGATAGTCCATTTTTATTCATTGATGTCCAGTATTATTAATTTATTTATCTGTATTTTTCTTTCAAAAGAAAATGTCTTCATGTATTCCTAAATTCATTGAAATTCAATATAAGTGTCCACGGATTCACATATAACCACTTTTGATTATGACATCCCCGAGTATTATGTGGGCCGGTTGGGATTAAATTATGGATAGCTTCGTCGCAAACATACCATTGTGGATTCACTAACGGAATCTCATCACGAGCGGGTAGCTGTTCAAAATCAGTAATTATTTCCAGTGCTGTAGGTTTCTCGCCCGTATCCAATGTCTTATTTTTCGTTGTGTATTTATATTTATAGGTATAGTTTATTTTGATGACTAGCCAAATGTAGAATGGAGATAAGAGAATGGCTAGCTTGGAGAATGAAGAATGACTAGACCAGCTTGTAATTCCCCTATCTGCATCCTATATGTATACATCAGTTACCTTTGGCGATATTCCTAGGTATCAGATCAAACCTTTGTGGCTGTAGATGAGGTTCCAGTTAGCCTCAGATACCACAAATGATACTGCAAACCGCAAGGAGTTGAGAAATCAGTTCGAGCCTAGTTGTTTTAAGTAACTTCGTTGCAGTAAATCATACCGCACAAATGGTAAAACAGCACCACATAGTTTGAACAAGAAAAAACGTATGTAATTATTGAAAGTATGTAATTATAATATCAGCTCTTATTATATTATTGTATTACATATTGGAAGTATGTAATTATAATATCATCTCTTCGCTTTATAAAAATTGATGGCGATTTCTGATTGAAAGCGGGAAAATATTTGCAACAACCTGAACCATGGGTCAGAAAAAAGAACTTCAACCCGTAATCTGACACCGCGCAGTCCAGGAGATCCCAATCTAATTTTTCACGTCCACGTCCTCTACTACGAGAGACGTTTTAATCAAATCAATATTTTTGGTCACCGTCATAGAATCACCTACACCAACGGGAAGAAAATACACTCGATAAATAAAATTATTATTAGCAACAAAACAAAAATGCCATCTGTGAATCAATTGAAAAGTGGTTTTAAGCGAATTTTTTTTAGAAAACGGAGCTATTGCTATGGCTCAACAAAGTTTAAAATCAACAAAGTGTCATTCCAGACGATAAAACTGTCCTTAGGATTGAGATAAAAAGTCAGTTCTTGCACCAAACAATCAAGCATTCCAAAAGGAAGGATGAGTTCGTTGGCAAGCACTTTTTGAGTACTTTAAATTGGTTACGATTTTGAAAAATATGCTTTATTAAGTTCCAGTCATGCAGCATGATCGTATGAGCGAATTTTCATAAACTATCTATCGTATTATAATATGTTGAATTTTATTGGAGTTTGAACAATTTCAGCAGAAAGAAATTGTTAAAAACCAATTTTATGGCTGAAAAAACTCATTCTAAATAAAATTCGGCAAGTAAAAGAAGATTTTGGATTTTTAGATTTTTTTTTTTTTTTTTTTTGCAGTTTTTATAGATTTTTTAGCAAATATTAATCAAATTTAAGTACGTTTTTCAGCATAATTTTGAGAAAAAATTTTAAAGGTCCTATTTAATCGTTGACAATTAACTAAAATTCTGCTAAAAATATAAATTTAACAATGATTTTTATACTCAGTAATTTTTGAGTACATTTTTCGAAATTTGACCAATTTAATGTACTCAAAAATTGTTGCCAACAAACTCATTCTGAATTTTTTTAATTTCCCTGGACTATCCGGAGGGTAGCCTACGGGTTTTAGAAATCCATAGGCAGGATTGCCCCTGCGGCTTAAGACGTCATAAGCTACAAGCACCCCTTCAAACCTCCGTACTTACGGATAAAATGGGACTTTTTCCACGTAATGATGCCGTCATTAGTCTTTTTGGGACTCTAGCTTGCAATAAAAAAATTTTCTTTTTAAATCGCTTATACACCACATTGTTTAGGGATGTCCTCATGAATGGGATGTCCTTCACGAGATCCTGTAGTCCGGGGTGAAATTCAGACATGGTTTAATGATCTGAAAACATTCAATTTCAAAATTCAAATTCGCTTGCTAGACTCTCTTAGCAAAATCACAACACATTACTTTTTCATACAATTTTGTTTCATGTCTCTCTCTCTCTCTCTCTCTCTCTCTCTCTCTCTCTCTCTCTCTCTCCCTCTCTCTATCACTCCCTCTCTCTCTCCTTCCCAATCCCTATCAATCAGATCATAGATAAACAACAGTCAGCATATAGAGTCGGTCACAGTACCGAAACCGCATTGGTGTTTGTGTTAGATTATGTTCGGAGGAATATGGACAATGGAAAATGTACGATTCTAGTTCAGATCGATTTTTCTCGGGCTTTTGACAGTCTTCAACATGATGTTTTGATTTCTATTTTCACATCACTTAATTTCAGTGATAAAGTTAAGAATTGGTTCGGAGCCCCGTTGGAGAATCGATGATAATGTGTTGAAGGAAATGATGGATCGCGATCTCAAATGAAGCCAGTTCACAAAGGTACGCCGCAGGGATCCGTTCTGTCTGCCTTGATCTTCAGTTTATATATTAACTCATTGCCAAAAGAATTGCTTCATTGTAATTATCATATGTATGCAGATGATATACAGCTGTACTGCAGAGCATCGATGGATAATCTCAACGATACGATAGATCTGGTCAACGAAGATTTACGTCGACTAACAGCATGATGTCACTCACATGGTTTAAATATCAATCCCTCTAAATGCCAGTCAATAATAATAGGGTCAAATTGCCGTATGGCTGATATCGGGAACAGCATGGTTGTACCCAATGAAATAATTCTAGGGGAAAATGTAGTACCTTATGTATTGAACGTAAAAAGCCTCGGTATTTTCCTCGACAACGCACTGAGTTGGGATAGTCAGGTCACCAAACTCTGTGAGGGAGTCTATGGGTACAACACCAACTAAGAGTACTAACAAAAGGTTTTCCCGCTCATGTAAAAGCCCAGTTAGTACAATCCCTGTTGTTTCCAATGCTCGACTATGCTATACTTGCCTATTGTGACATAACTGCTTCTAAGTTAGAAACGCACCAACGAGCACAAAATGCAACAATAAGGTTCATTTTCAGTTTACAGCCTAATGAACATATTACTGAACACTATAGCAAGCTGAAATGGTTGAAAATTAAAGAGAGACTGGATCTTTTATTGGGAACCATGATGTTTAAACTACTAAAATTCCGAAAACCTGAGTACCTTGCGGCCAACCTCGTAATGAGGAGTGAACTTCATGACAGACATACGAGAACTAAAACTAGTACATTAGACATACCATCCCATAAAACTAACTTTTGCGGAAGATCATTTATTGTAAAGGGTATTCAATTTTATAATAAGAACCAAGAAATGTTTGATTTAAACCAAAACGTTAAATGCTTTAAGCCTACGCTACATAATAATTTGTTATCAAGATACCAGTGATGTAAACTTTTACTGTGCATTGTTATCTAAATATTTTCGTACGTTATTTAAATTAAGAAGAAGCCTAGGAGTGCGCACATTCATTCATTCATCTTATTAGGTACTATATGTGGAACCTGATATAATTTTCATGTAATTTAATTATCATTTCTGTGCCTTGTGGAAGAGAGGGCCATAGGGCCCTAACAATTGTTCAGATAAAATAATCTCTCTCTCTCTCTCTCTCTCTCTCTCTCTCTCTCTCTCTCTCTCTCTCCCTCTCATTTAAGAAAGATTTCAAATCTGAATTGCTAAAAAAGTATGAATTGTAGTTAAATATTAGTTTTATTTTCTCGTTTTTAATATGTCACAAAAAGATAATATAGATGTCAACAATTAACCTATTACTCTGTACACATATCAATAAAATGAATCATTATAACCGTTGCTTAT
Organism: Adelphocoris suturalis; assembly: GCA_030762985.1. NCBI lineage: Eukaryota > Metazoa > Arthropoda > Insecta > Hemiptera > Miridae > Adelphocoris > Adelphocoris suturalis. The sequence goes on from CM061045.1 coordinate 34,674,579, forward strand.
CAAACTTCATTACAACTAACTATAGAAATATTTAGAAGATAGACAATTTGTTTGAATTTTTATTTTAATTTTTCTGGTATGATGTAAGAGAAGAGCTGAAGGTCCTAATTGTAGCAGATTCATAAATAAACCAGTCAAACAGTCTCTCTCTTAACATAAATTATAATACAATTATCTATTATTGAAATTGAGGGGACGCCATTAGAATATGTACACGAAATCAAAAATCTCGGTATCATGATTCAGGACTCTCTATCATGGGATACACAAACAGCAACAATATGTAGCAAAATGTTCGGTGGAATCTTCCAGTTACGCAGAGTGGCTGTGGATTTCCCACAACATGTGCGTTTGCAACTTGTTCAGTCACTGCTGTTTCCCATTTTAAATTATGCCACATTGTCGTACTGTGACCTTAATGCTGATCAAGTAGCAGCAATAGAAAAATCGCAAAACGCTGCAATCAGATTTATTTTTAGAGCCCCTATCGATATTACATAAACACCATACTACATAAAATTAGGCATACTGAAATTTAGGGACAGTAAAAAACTAGCACTGGCCACAATGGTTTTCAAAATTCTCAAATTTAAAATCCCTACATATCTCTACGAAAAATTTAAAACTACGGACTCTATTCATTCGAAAAACACCCGTAATGCAGACAGAATGCTTCAGATACCAATGCATAAAACTGCTATTTTCAATATCGTTTTTAGTCCAAAGTACTCAAATATATAATGAAAATTCTGAATTATCTGATTTTGATAAATCGGTGATGAGTTTTAAAGAAGAATTTAAAACAAATTTACTTAAAAAATATACATCCTAATAGGAATGAATATAATTTAAAATGTTTATCAAATGGTAGAAAATAATATAGATTAATGAACAATTTAAAAAATTATACATGGAAATAAAAATAAAATTAATTTAATAGATATATACATAACAATTGAAAAGTATAATATTACGTATCTGAATATTGAAAAGAATGTAAGAAATAAAATGTAAACAGAATGTATACGATACATTTAATAATAATCAATGGAGAAATTATGTATGTTTTTATCTTATTATTTTAGTTGTCTAGTTGAAATTATAAAGTGAAGTGAATATTGTGATATTTTTTTTAAATTAAATACTATGTAATGTAATATAATATATATATTGATTATAGCGAGGAATTGTAAAATACTTGTAGCCAGGGAAGGAGTAAGAGAGGGCCAAAAGGCCCTATCCTGTCCCTGGTGGTTAAATAAAATGCTTAATCAATATCTCTCTCTCTCTCTCTCTCTCTCTCTCTCTCTCTCTCTCTCTCTCTCTCTCTCTCTCTCTCTCTCTCTCTCTCTCTCTCTCTCTCTCCCTCTCTCTATCACTCCCTCTCTCTCTCCTTCCCAATCCCAATCAATCTTTCGGGATTTTTATTTCATTTTTTTACGACTCATTCGTGTTCCCCATCACCATCACACCGAAAACGTGGATTTCGAAAATACGGCAATGAAGAGGAAAACTGCACAAAGGAAAGATTTCCAAGTAAATCGATCAATATCGCTTGGGGCCAGAGCGAAGCGCTGCCCGTCCACCTCCTCCCATACGCCGAAAAAAGAAGAAAAAAAAAAAAAAAACACGTAGTTAAAAATTTAGCAACGCAGGGCAATCCGAGAAAGCTTATGGTAAAATCGTCCTGCCCTATAACAACATCAGCCAGGCAATTCCACAACACTAGCTGGCCTAGGCGGAAAATCAACGACGAAAACCGAAGTTTTTTTTTTTTTTTAGGTTCTTATATCGTTTTCCACTCCATTGAATTTTGAAATTTAAATATTTTTACGTGCTAAACAAAAATAAATCGCAATTTGCTCAAAAATTAAGGCTTGAGTAGCCAGAACAAAAATTAATAAAACAAAAAACTTAACAAAAAAAAAAACACGTTTTAGGGCGTTAGTTAAATTTTCCAATTTTAATTCAATACAATTTTGATTATTGTGATGCAGAACTAGAAAGTCCAACATTGAACGAAAAACAGCCATGGCGATAGATTGAAAATTGTTGCCTGGTTAGCTTGAAAACAGTTTTGTCACAAGCATTTTTTTTTTTTTTTTTTTTTTTTTTTTTTTTTTTTTTTTTTTTTTAAAGTAGGTACCCTAATAGGTGGAGGCGGCACACCAGCATATAAAAAACGAAAGAAACTTAATTAACAAGTGGGGAAGATGCTCAGGCTTACCTGACGCCGGCCCTAGGGACTAAAGAAGTTTGTTGTAACTGTTCCAACCTGCTTCAGTTCCGCTCGTGGAACGGTTCCAAATTACTGATCCAGTTTCGCTTACCTATCCGAGTTCAGAGGGTTTCTACACCCGCGCCTTCCCTTGATCCCTACCTCCTTTCCATTCCAGTCCTTTCACGACTTCATTGGCAATAATATAGTTCCTACCTACCCATAAACTTGTGACTTTGACTATGTGATTACTAGTCCTCCGCCTGTGAAGTGGCAGAATTCCCTGAAATTATGTCATTCAACAAAGAGCTCGATGGAAACGGAGAAAGGAGAGTGAAGTTTGTCAGTCCCAATGATAGGAACAGAATCGATAAGGAAATAAAAACTCAAATAGAAAACTGATTAGAAATCGAGCTTATACCTAAGTATAATTACCTATATGAGCAAATTTTCTAAAATTGTCGTATTATATTTTTGTTAATTGTATTGAATTTTGACTATTTTGTGTGCACAGAAATTGGTAACTTAATAGTATCCCAATTTAAATACATTTTTGGATTTTTACTTATTTTAAAATCAGTTTTACTGATTTTTTTAGCTCACACCTTTTAGTAAAATTTAGGTGCATTTTTCAGCATAAATGTTACGCTCACATTTTTTAATGTTCTACTTTACTTAGAGTTGATAAACATTTATCAAGTAATAGGTAATATTTTTAAAAGTTAAAAAAGTACAACGTTGGGTGGGGGGGGGGGGATGAGGGAGGCAGTTGCTGGAAGGGTTGCATCGCTTCCTAGGCGGGAACGCAGATAGTGATTTTGATATTGGTGAGTTCCTATATTAACAAATCGAGGAGAACAAACTCGACCTCGAGTGAAAACTGGATCGGGATCGCTGCGGATCGAAAACAGCTGGTTCCGATGGTAAGGACAAAATCGAGGAGAGAAAAACCAAAAGCGGATCGGGATTGCTAAGGATCGGAAACGGTAAGGATCGAGAACTCTTTGGAATCATGTAGTAGGGAAGCGGAAACGTAGAACCACATAATCGATCGATGACTGAATCGGTATCGTTATCATGAGCGGCCTGGAACAGTTCTGGAGCAGTTCCACCGGGAGATTAGGTTCCACGTTCCCGATCCGTGGGCATCGGTACACCTCCAAGGGAAGTACTTATCTTCAAATAAAAAATGTTATTAACGGGACCTACCCCTGTTCAAATTTTGAATAACCAGATTTTAAAAAACTGCGTTGAGACGGTAGACTTAATCAGTGTAGCGCGCGGGGGAAATTACCTACTCAATTTTCCAGGGGAATTCGCGAGTTAAAGTTTAAAAACTTCCAGTCATGCAGCATGATCGTATGAGCGGATTTCCGTAGATTATCGTATTGTATAATGTTAAATTGTATTGAAATTTGAGCTTTTTTAGTGCAAGTAAATTGTTAACTATTAATTTTATGGCGAAAAACACCTAACAAATTCTAATGAATACTCTCCTAACCTTAATTATAACATAATTATAATTATAATATTAATATTATAATAATAAATATAATTTTAATTATGATATTAATATAATAATAATAAATATAATTATAATACTAATTATAATTATAATATATTATCAAAATACAGGTTTTGAATTTTTAGCTTTTATTGCAGTTTTTATCGATTTTTTAGCAACTTTTAAGGAATTCCAAGTGCATTTTTCAGCATAACATTGTACATAAATTTTTTGATGTTCTATGTTATAGTTGATAAACTATATTTGAGCAATATTCTACCAAAAAATATGAATTTAACAATTTTTAGCTTTTTTTAGCCATTTTAGTTATTTTGTGTGTACATTTTTTGAAATTTGACCAATTTAATGTGCTCAAAAATGCTAGCCAACGAACTCATCCTTTTGTTCGGAAAGCTTGATTTTTTCGCGCAAGAACGGAATTTTTATCTCAATCCTAAAATCCTAAGGGGATTTATCCTAGAATGACACGCTGGCTCTAGGGATGAGGGAAGGTGCAGGACGAGGAGGAACAATGGGATGAAAGGAAGTGCCCCTATAAAATGACCACCAGTTCAAGTAAGAACCCCTCAGGACACGGGTGGTGTTACCACGGAGTACTCCACTGAGATGCCCAACTCAAGTAACTCCGTGGCGCTTTTCCTGCACCACACCCCGCGCCATGACAGGGTTGCGCCTCTCCTTTTAGCTCAGATATCGCTTATCGCAGATCATTGCTATCATATTTACTTTTCTTAGCCCCACGGGTCTGATCCATGTCCACGCTGCCACTGACAACCTAGACATCCAGGATTATGGCAGACCCATCGGGCTTGACAGCAACGATATCCGGCTTCTTGCCCCGGTCACTCGGCATGTGATATAGTCTCTCTCTCTCTCTCAACAGCCCAGCCGCTGGATGACAGAGCGCTTGCTATCTGCTTGGCAACCGCATCATGATGGAGAATGCAGCCACCGTGAGCATGAGGACACTGCTGCACCGCATGATACAGATTCTCATTTTTACCCCGACAGGCACGGCAAAGGGTGTCCACTGTCCCGCGACTACTCCTTGAACACCTCACTGAGGTGGCCAATGTGGCCACCCGGACGGCATGAAAATGGCGGTAGTCGCGGGCCCCAATGCACTCTGAAGCTCATTCCACCCACTGGAAAGAAACAGAGATTCAGAGCACTGTCGGAGTTCTTTCCCATCTACTGACTCATGTAGCGCAGCAGCAAACTCAGCAGATGAGCTGGGTTTGGGAGCTGTTGGTGTTGCTTGGTCGCACCACAACAACTGCTGTCGGACAAAGTCCAGGTCAGCAGCAGTGCGAGCGACCTCCCAGCTCGAGCCTCTGAGGGCCAGCAGGCGCTGGCGGTGTATAGAAGAATGCAGGCTGAGAGAGAGACAATACCGAGCCCACCGGCCTTGATCGGTGCATGGATATAGGCACTTGGAACACCAGGTGGAAATTCTAGCCAAGAGCGCACAGCAGAGCGAACTTCAGCCCATAGGTCAGCTTTGGCAGAAAATACGTGCGAAGGAGGCGCAGCTTCTGCTGTGGATTCAACAGAGCCTTGGTGATACGAGCTACTGCTCCACCAAGGTCCACGCGGCTTGCAGCAATGGTGGCCACACCCATGAAGTCAACTCCCAACTACAGCCAAACCTCCTGCACGGATCGGTTGGGGATGGGTGACTGTCCTATGACAAAACACTCCTCATCCACCACCTTCACCTTATGCTGGCGACCCGATGGGACCAAGGAGACTGACCCACACTTATCTGGGTTAACCACCAAACCACAGCTGGCTAGCTGCTCAGCAAAGGCATTGAGGGTGATCTCCAAGCCCTCACGGGTTTCGGCGAGTAGGATTACATCATCGGCAAAAGCCAGTGCACCTACTCGCACCCCAGGGGCGAGATCGAACCCTATTTCAGCTGGCAGCTTACGCAAGGCCGTGTCCACGACAAGGTTAAAGAGGAGTGGCGACAGAGGATCCCCCTGGCGTACCCCGCGCCCAATGACAACATCCCCTGACATCTCACCTCGTGCCTCGAGGACCATCACGCCTTTGTGGTACAGGCTAGCAACATACTCAATAAAACGAGTAGATGCCCCGACACCATGAACACAATCGGTCAGGGCAAAATGGCTAACGGTGTTAAAGGCCTTAGCGACGTCCAGAGCGGCAAGATGGAGTTGCTGTTTCTTAATACGGGCCAGCGAAATGACAGTTTGGAGAACTGTAAGGTTCTCTGCTGTGCCTTCCGCGGGCTGAAATGCTCTCTGGACCTCACCTATGACACCAGCAGCTTGGAGGCGAGATGCCAGAATCTTTTGGAAATGGCGGAAGATTACAGACGATGTAGATATCGGGCAGTAGCCTCCAGGCCCACTTCCTCTTTTTTTTTTTTTTTTTTGGGATGAAAATTGTCCGGGCGCAGGCCAACGCTTTCGGGGGTCTTCCCGATAGAAGCAGCAGGTTGAGGATAAGCAGCTTAACTGTTTTTGGTGCTTTGTTCCAGCGTTGAGCAGAAATACCATCAGGTCCAGCAGAAGTGGAGTTCTTGACACAGCACTTGTGTGCCTCATCATGAAGCACCGGCACGCACATGATGCCATGCAAGGAATCCCAGGTGGAAGCTGAGGGTACCACCAGCTCACCAGGGTTGTGGCTGGGAGCACTCAAGAGTGGCTCCCAATAGTCCACAAACTCCTGGAGAGGGGGCCATACTTGCTCACCCCCAGCTCCCTCCAGTACCTTCGCAGCCACATGCTCTGGAGGCTTCCTCCACAACTTCTGGACTCGCTGATATTCCCGCCTCCTTGCTAGTTTTGCTGCTCTGCGACCTCCACGAGGCATCAAAGTAGGAGGAACTGCTCCCTGATGTCCCATTATGGCCACTTCCTCGACCCATGGGAATATCCTCTGTATATAGGCTGAAACCTCGTCCTCCAAGCCTTCTGGCCTCTCAACAGCCCGCCTCACCAGGTCCTGCAGGTAGGCACTCTCATAACCATCAAAATGGCCTACCTGCTCCCCGAGCCTCAACAATTCAATCTTCAAGTATTCAAGAAGACCGGAAGATTGCTGAATGGCGGGCTGTTGCCCCACACCTGTAGGAGATGCGGGAGAGGCCCCAAGGCTATTTGACAGGATCGCATCCTGCACAAGTTGCTTATAGTGGGGCCTCAGGCAAAGAGATTGAATAGCAGAAAGCGAGCGCATGGGAAAACGTGCTTGCAAGAAAACATTAATATTTCGTACCCCATAACGCACAGCCTCTGCCTCCTCTGCTGCGATTCACCACAAATCCTCAGAAGCATACCTGGGCCGCTCTCGCTCTATATCTGTTGCAGCGTTGGCCTGTACAGGATGCGTCTGCCAGACGTGGGCACTGAGGCCACGCTAGGAGCTGAAGGCTCTCTCACAGTGGGCACACTGGTGGGCATTTACAGGGGTCGTGGAGGAGGATGAGGGATAGGAAGATGAGGATGAAGAAGAGGGAGAGGATGGCCGACTCCCCTGCCTGGGGCGCCCCCGAGCACCTCCCCTAGAACCCCGTGTGCCAATGGGCAGGCCGTGGTTATGAGGCTCTCTTATGTTTTGTTCTGTAACGGGGGAGACAAAAGAAAAGGGGGGTGTAAACTGGAGGGTGCCCGGGTTGCACGACGGGGACGTATGACCTTGACTTGGGTAGGGATATGAAGGAGCTCCGAAGAGATAAAAACACCAACAGTTACCCTACCTCATCAACCCAAACACACACACATACAATTTTTCGTTTATTAATTTTATCAAGCAACATTCTATTATTATTCTTGTCGAAACGCATGTAATAGAGTCAATGGAATCGAATTGTTGTAATTATTTTCAAGATTTTGAGGTGAAATGGATTAGAGCCGTAAAAAAGAGTTGGTTTGGAAGAGATAGGGGTGGAATAATGATGGCAGTTAAAAAGGGTCTCAAGGGTGTAGATATCGTAGAGAAGGACGGAACTGTGGTAATTCACTGCACACTGAGCTGTTCAATTTTCAATATAGTTCCTGTATACCTCAATTGTAACCTCTGGGAATCTGATTTCGACAAGCTTAAAACCTTTCTTATGGAACACGTAGAGGAGAACTTCGTGATTGTTGGTGATTTTAATGTTCGTATCGGTCTGGAGCAAGATATGTGTGATACACCGGACATTGACATGGGAAATGTTTATATAACTCGTTGTTCCAGGGACAAGGAATTAAATTCTCGTGGCAAAAGATTTATGGAGCTCTGCGCAGACACTGGACTTGTGGTGCTTAATGGGCGCTCGCCGGGGGACAACGAGGGGCATTTTACGTTCATTTCCCATCAGGGTTCATCTGTTTGCGATTAGGTTTGTGCATCGTTGGAAATACTGCCATACTTAGCGGATTTTTCGGTACTACAAGAAAATTTCTCGGATCACATGCCGGTCACTTTCAGTGTCCCTTTGGGCTGTTCTGATGTGTTGGTTCCTCCTCTCCCGCGGCTAAGATGGTTACCCAAATTCGCTAAAAAATATATGACCAAACTAGAGGTTGCAGTGCCGGAGATTGTCCAACGGGCGGGTGGGGATGTGGATTTGTGGGTGGACTCTATAGGAACTAAATCACTCGCGACGAAGTTGTGGAAACCCATTTAAAAACGGAAGTTAGTGAAAAACGTTGTCTAATTTCCACGATAAATAAAGAGTTACACTGTTAAATCGATTTCGATGGTTAGGCCATCATGTTAAGACTCTATAGTGTGTGCGATTAGAGACTTGTCTGCACGTACTGGCACAGTTGATTCTCCTAACAGCAAAAAACCATGGTACGACTGGGATTGCGAAAGGGCCAGAAGGAGATCCATGAGTTTCCAATCCTTGACAGCTCAACTGCAGATTTGTAGAAAACGAATCTATTGCAATGACTCCAATAATTTTAGAATAAAAATTTTCGGAAATTTTCTTTACTGAAATCCCTTTTGAGACATTCTGAAACAAATACTAAAGCTTAACACTTATTCACATACACACATACACGCACACACACACATACACACACACCCACACACACACACACACACACACACACACACACACACACACACACACACACACACACACACAAACACACACTTTTTTTTTACAAAACTCCCCTCCAAGGCGGAGGGGGCACACCATTAAAGTTCAAAATGAAAAAAGTAAATAGAAGAAATGGGGAGGACTCCCAGGTTTACCCGACGCCGGCCGTTGGGATCAAGGAAGCTGAAGGAAGAGAAGTAAGAGTGGGATGAAAGGAAGTGCCCCTATAAAATAACCACCAGTTCAAGTAAGAACCCCACAGGACGCGAGTGGTGATACCACGGAGCACTCCCACTGAGATGCCCAACTCGAGTAACTCCGGGGCGCTTTTCCTGCACCACACACCGCGCCATGACATGGTCGCGCCCATGACCTTGATGTTATCAGATGCCACTTCTTTTAGCTCAGATATCTTGTCCCAGATCACTTATATCATATTTACTTTTCTTAGCCCGCCAGGTCTGCTCCATGACCATGCTGCCACTGACAACCTGGGCATCCTGGATTATGGCAGACTCATCGGGCTTGATGGCAACGATATCTGGCTTCTTGCCCCCCGTCACTTGGAATGTGATAAAGCCTCTCCCTTTCTAGATCCCAACCGCTAGATGACAAAGCACCTGCTATCTGCTTGGCAACCGCATCGTGTCGTAGAATGCGGCCACCGTGAGTACGAGGACACTGCTGCACCACATGATGCAGATTCTCATTTTTACCCCAACAGGCACGACAAAGGGTGTCGTCTGTCCCGCGACTACTCCTCGAACACCTCACTGAGGTGGCTATAGAAGCCATCTGTATGGCATGAAAATGGCGGGAGTCGCGGGCCTCAATGCCCTTTGAAGCCCATCCCACCCACTGGGAAGAAATGGTGGATTCAGAGCACTGCCAGAGTTCTTTAACATCTACTGTCTCATACAGAGCAGCAGCGAACTCAGCAGATGAGCTGGCCAATGCTCCTAATCGCACCCCAGGGGCGATATCAAACCCTATTTCATCTGGCAGCTTACCCAAAGCTGTATTCACGATCAGGTTAAAGAGGAGTGGCGATAAAGGATCCCCCTGGCGTACCCCACGCCCAATGACAACATCCCCCGACATCTTGCCTCCTATCTTGAGGACCATCACGCCTTCATGGTACAGACAGGCAACATAATCAATTAAGCAAGCAGGTGTCTCGACACCACGAAGGCAATCAGTCGGGGCAAAATGGCTTACAGTGTCAAAGGCCTTAGCAATGTCCAGAGCGGCAAGATGGAGCAGCCGTTTCTTGATGCGGGCCAGTGAAATGACAGTTTGGAGAACAGTTAGGTTCTCCGCTGTGCCATCCGCTGGCTGAAATGCACTCTGGACGTCACCTATGACACCAGCCACTTGGAAGCGAGATTCCAGAAACTTTTGAAAGTGGGGGAAAACTACTGATGAAATTGAAATCGGACGGTAGCCTCCAAGCCCACTTCCGCCTTTCTTTAGGATGAAGGTGGTTCGGGCACAGATCAACGCTTTCAGGGGCCTTCTGGATAAAGGCAACAGGTTGAGGATGAGCAGCTTGACACTTTTTGGGGTTTTATTCCACCGTTGGGCAGAAATACCATCAGGTCCAGCAGACGTGGAGTTTTTGACACGGCACTTATGTGCCTCGTCATGATGCACCGGTGTGCACATAATGCCACGTAAGGAATCCCTGGTGGAAGCTGGGGGTACCATCGGCACACCAGGGTTGTGGCTGGGAGCACTCAAGAGTGGCTCCCGAAATTCCACGACATCCTGGAGTGGGGGCAAAACTTGTTCATCCCCAGCTCCCTCCAGTACTTCAGCAGCTACACTAGCTGGATACTTCCTCCACAACTTCTGGACCCGCTGGTATTCCCGCCTCCTTGCTTGCTTAGCTGCTTTGCGACCTCCATGGAGCAACAACACAGGAGCATGTCCTCCCTGATGCCCCGCCATGGTCGCATCCTGAACCTGTGGCACATTAAATTGGTCAAATTTTAATAAAACTGCTGAAAAAATCATTATAAATAGCAAAAAAACGGCTAAAAATCGTTAATTTTATATTTTTTAGCATAATACTGCTTAAATAAAGTTTATAAACTATAATACAGAACATTAAAAATTTATGTACGAAATTAGCTGAAAAATGTACTTAAATATCATTAAAAATTGATAAAAACTGCTGAAAAGTTGAAAATCCAAAATTTCTGTTAGAATCTCAGAATATTATTTAGAACGCATTTTTTGCCACAAAAGTAGTAGTTAATAATTTATTTTCTCTCAAACTCCTTAATGTTCAAATCAACGTAACCTAATATAGTCCCAACATTTACAAAACTCGCTCATACGATCATGCTGCATGACTAGAACTTTCTTGAATTCACTCTTCTTGAAACGTAAACCGGAATTTTCCGAGAAGTGCATGTTATATTTCTATTACGTTCACTAATAGGCACGTATATATATTATGTTGATGTATAATTATTGTGTTTATGGTAGTTAAAATTTATAAGTAAGATGGGCGTCGACAGCAACATGTGGAACGCCTGCAGTCGCGTAATATATTGGTGAAAAAAAACAATAATGTCTATGTTTATGTTTTTATTGGAATGATATTCCTAGAAATTTAAATTGTTTATATCATGTTCTGTATTTTCTATGACCAAAAAAAGGCTTTCCATAAATATTGACGTACTGTGTCATTGACTTTTTGCGGGTATATTCCGCGTGTTGAGCTTCATGGATAGCGCCCGGAACATCCACAGTTTGAGTTGAACTGGTTTCGATGTTCATACCTCGGATATTCAGAAAGTGGCTCCACCTCCACTAAAGGAATTTCAACTTTAAGCTGTCCGTTTACATTTCACAATTACCTCTATGCAAACAGAGGGAATTGATCGACGACACACCTGCCTGGCCTCTATTTCCCTATTCTCACATTTTTCCGCGCTCCTCGGCAAACTTCCCTCTCTGCACCAACGATCTGAATCAGCATCGACCCGCCTGTCCCGAGCCCCTCGAGACAAACATGGAAACTATGATTAGCATTGTCATCTCGTATCTTGTTTTCGTTTGTACGAAAACAGAGGGTTCTGCGGGAAATTTCAGTCAGAGGGATCTTCGTTCGAAATCCACTGCGGAGAATCGTACAGCACGGAAACACCTCGTCCCGAACTGTGAAGTGTGAGATCAGCAAATTTGCATTTGGTTGCGTGTTTTCTGACACGACTGGCGCCGGCAAGTTCCCTTTTTTCTTACAGTATCATCGACGTTAACGCATTCAAACCCCGTTCTTCTGCGAGTATGACCTCACTCATGCACTTCCTTTTATCCGCCCTATTTTTTACTATCAAATTATTTTCTGGCACCTCTTCCGAAGTAGCCTCGAACGTTTTAGTGGGTCATGAATTCACATCATGCGATTCTCAAACAGCCCGGCTAGCCTGCCTGTGTGGTCATGGAATAACTCATCGTCAGTTAGCCAACGCCCTACCACATTCAATCAAGTCTAGATCATAATATCGTATTTTCAAGTTGATGAAACAGTTTATTGAACCTTTAGCCAAGCTTTCGATACAACAATGGGCGGTGAAGACATTTGTGAAAGACATCAAATAGTGAGACGAAATGAATAAAAAAAATTTGCTGGAGAACAGATGATCTCACGCAGCGTGAACAGGAATTTCCAACTAATAGATCAACCTGAAATATTAATTACATTATCTGCGAGCTACTTCTCTAGAGCTATTTTGTGCGTGCACAACCTTCCATCATCAAATTTTGGTACGATTTATTTCCAACTAGGTAGATGGTAGTCAGTGATGGAACCTTTCAGTTATGTTATGTTATCAAAACTACTGTAGTAACTGAAGCTGTTATAAACCAAGTTAATAATCGACTGGTAACAACTTTCGCGGCGAAAATCAGCAACGTCAAATTTTTGACCGGTCATTCAACGATATTCGAAATATCTTACCCAGGACTTCGGACCCATACCTTCAAACTTGTTTACTCCACCTGCAATCGGATTCCGAGGAATGCGGGTATGACTAATTTATTTATCAACATTTGCTTTTCGATATGACACATGTGTTTCACTCTCTATGTCTGCTTGGATAGTGGATGTATACTTTTATTTCCTCTCAAATTTACTTCCTTTTTGCCAATTTCAGCATAGAAAATGTATTTACATATTTTCCACAACCCTACGTTTTGCATTGACCCCAAAGAATCGAACGCAAAATATTAAATCTATTCCAAAGAAGTTGAATTTGAGGTCCTGTAATGATCTTCGTTTCAGATCGATTCAGAATCAAGGCCTACTATTTGCCAAACGTCAAAAATGTTTTCTCTCCGCCGATCTTGGATATCACTGTCACATATTTCATTGTGCAATATAGACAGTTGTCAAAACTAATCACAACACAACCTTATCAAGGCAATAACTTCATCACTAATAGTGATGAATAAATTCACATCAAGTATTAATTTATTATATCTTATAAAATATAGGTGTCACATTTTAATATCAACTTGTAAATTTATTTATACCTACTAGGTAATCTATCTTCCTACAATTTTTATGATTTTTTGAATTAATTTATCTAATTATTTCGGTGTGTTCGCGCGCGCGCGCAAACAAAAATCAAAAAAATAATAATATATGTATGTGACTTTCTGTGCTTTGATTGAATGTCGTGATATCTAGTGGTAGAGTAGGTACACATTGTCCATGGAACGGTTGTGGACGACCGAAGCCGTCACATAAACATAAGGACCGTCGTCTCCGATTCAGATTCGCCCGTTCATCCCACTGTCATGATCAAATGGGTAAACATGGAAAAGAAAGGTTTCATGTCATTATTGAGAGATAAACTGATCCGGTTAAGAAAAACCACCGAGAACACAATATGTTTCTATTCTCTTGAGGATTTGTTTAAGATTCTTTTGGTCTTACGTTAGTTTGAAGGCCATACGTGTACCTATTCTATGTTCAGCATTGTGCTGAAATATCTAGGTAATGGATGTATAACTCCGTTATGTACGACTCAAGTGTTTGATGTATGAATTAAATCTTGTCTGATAGAGAAAAAATTATATTAATGACAGTGTGTAAAGCATAACACAAGAAAAAACAGTAACTCTTAGATAATTCCTACCATAACGTAAAGAGGGAACGGGCTTTTCTCTCAGACGTTTCCTCGTTCTTTCTTTGCACATTTCGAGGCCAGAGGTGAAATATACTCATCTCATGAGTCAAACTTCGGCTCTAAACTGCCAGTCCTAAATGCTTCTCTCAAGTTTTAATGTCTCCTTCCCTCTGAGTACGGGCAGATTATAAAAGATGGAAGTTTAATTTGGTACCTACGTAACTCATTACCTACTTTTTCGCCCACCAGTGAACGCGAAACAGCGATTTATATTCCTGTACTTCATTCAAGTAAAAGCCCATCAAAACTCTATCGATTCCCGAGGCCACAACCACTAAAACTTTTTTATCACTATTTTCAACAATGAACTGATGTAATCAAAAGAGTAATATAAAAAATTTACTCCAAATTTGGTTGGCTTCCGTTTCAAAATACGAAGATTTTGAAAAAAGAATTTGTTTCAAAAAATCGAAAAAAAGCATTCGTTCGTATGCTGTACACTACACGGATGTGAGGGAGGGAGGGGTGGACATTGGTGGAGGGGAAAGGGGTTAGAAATCATCAGCATCTAATTTACTATCAAAATAGCTAATGAAATTATTATTATTATTATTTTTTTTTATTTTATTTTTTTTTTTTCTGTCAACAATATTTCAGTCTGCAATTATTTGGTCCGTTTTCACAATGAAGAACAGTAAATTCTGGGCAACCGTCAAAGCTGGAGAACTTGAGTTGGTTTCATTTGACGTAAAATTTAATTTTCTAGAAATTTCTGTAGAATAAAACATTTGTTGAATGGTGCTAAATGGCTATATATTGCTAAATAATTTTGTCGATCAGCATATTTATCGGTGGTTTTTTGCAGGAGGGACGTGAATAGTTTACTTTGAGTATAGGAACTTGGGGTGCAATAGAAACGAGCCCAAAATTTGCTGTATTTCACCCCCATAACAATGCCGTGCTTTGAAAGAACAAAATTAAAAATCACTCGAATTTTGACCCATTTTATTGTAATTTTCGTACTAAACCGAATGGTGCTATTGGTTACAGCGGATGGGAACCAACTCGACAATTGTATAAAATAACGACTGAATCATAAAATTTATGTAATTCTTTGTATTGTTAATTTAAAAATTGATATCAAACTTCATAATTATTAGATACAACATAAAATAAGCAGATAAATCAACAATCTCGAACATTTCCCAGTGCACCTGCAAATCAACAACGTTCTGAAACATTATCTTCTTCAAAAATATAATGGTTAAATCTGAATGTTATTTTGATCGATGTTATACTGATTTATAAAATCACGAAGAACTAATGCCATGCGATCGCTCACCTCTAGAAAAGGCAGTTTAATGTACCTCTACTAGTAGGCAAATAGTCCTGTACATATTTTTACATGACCGCGTTGATTCATTCACCTTCATGTTACGCCTCGTCTTGAAATTGTATTTCACCGAAATTCAGGGATACGTTACATCTTGGGAATTATCTATCTGAAGATGGTGGAATATGGGAATGAAACTTTTACAGTACCTTTGATGGAAAGACCAAGTTGAAACTCATTTTGTATACGTCTCAAAATCACAATTTTGCTTGAAACTCTCAATTTGGAGCTGGTTTTCGTGTCAGGATTCATCTAAACTTTAATTTTTATTCTTCTTTATCTTTTTTCTAGAGGGAGGGAAGGACACCATATTAAATACTTTATACTAATACTTTTATGACTGAACCGTGCAGAGAAGAAGTTTTCAAATTATGCCTGATGTATAATGCATAAAAACAAACAATCCCCATGTTCCTGTCCTAAAAAGAAGGTTAAATCATCTACGTATCATAAACATAAAGAAGATCTGGCTGGGTTATCTCGACCACTGAGTAAAATCTAAAATGTTTCGGGTTTCTCGAGGGTTGGTCAATTGGTCAAATGGTTGACCAGCCCTCGAGAAACCCGAAACATTTTAAACAAAGAAGACCAACTAAAGTTTTTGATTAGGTCTCTTTACAAAAAAAGGTTTTTTTTCCCCGGCGGTCTCACAGTGTGCCGTCCGTCGCGCATCATTCTGAGCTTTTCTCTCAAACTACTGAACCAAACTTTACAGATTCCTTCGAAATGAGTGAATGTGATGCCTAGTTTCTAGAATCCTTGATCCCTGATATGTGATTCTGATATTTCACGGAGTTTAAGAACTTTTTTCTTTTTTTCTCTAAAGCGCTGTTCTAGTAATTTATCATTTCTTTTATACATGATTGGTACCTCGATTCTATGGTTCTATAGTCAGATATCGTCTGGATATACGTACCTATTCATATATATCGTTTTTCACTGCTCCAGTGATGATTTAATTGATGATGAATTTTGACCCCAGAAATTTTAAAGCCAGAACAATATTTTTTCACAACAATGTGCACTAAAAAAAATCAAATTTAATCAGACAAAAAGTAAAATATTTAATTTTTAAAAAACTCGATGGATATGAATGATTGCCACAGATCTAAAGGGGATCTGGAGGAGAAAACGGTTCAGTTATTTTACACGCTGGAACAACTGCAGGTGGTTCTCAAACGGACATAATGACAAGGACACCTATTCGTGCCCTAGTGATGCGCTGGGTGAGGGATAGGTATATACGACGGTCGAACTGGTTTTTTCTGGAGGAATACTCTATGGATTCACCATACGAGCCATCATGGACACATACCCCAACTGATGATTTTCTCCGAGGATGATCCAAACCAGATCTATCACTTCATCTTCTAGGACCAATATCGAATAGTAGCAGCAACCTTCCAATTGTTGCGTTAACTACTTACTTCATATTTTTAATTTTTCCTCCAAAATGTACCCTCTGTCTGATATAAACTAAATCTCTCGAGAATAAGTTGTGGAAACCCATCAACAAGACAATCTAAAAAATGGAAATTGATGAAGAACGTTGTACATTTCCACGAAATGAAGAGTTACAATGTTGGATCGATTTCGACGGGTGCGTCATCATCAGTAACAAAAATTAACTGGAGTTGAATAAAATACTTGTGGAAAACTCTCCTAGCCTTTGTGTAAAGAACCTAGGCTAGAAGTGGGGGTTCTAAACTCCCCTAGCCATCAGTATGAAAGCGGCAGATATTGCCACAGTAAACTTACCTACTTCATCTAGCAACCTTAACTTGATCATGACATCTACTATCTACTATCTTCTACTTCAATTCTATAGTTATTGATTGAATCCATATAAAATATTACCTCTTTAGATTGTGAAAATATACAACGTTCTGCATTAACTTCCGTTTTCTTCATTCTCTGTATAATTTTGAGGGGCATCGAAGAGAAAAAAAAAATCATTCCGAACATTATTTCTGATATTAGAATAAAGATGAAAAATGTTAAAAAGTTATGTAAAACAAATCAATCATCACATTAGTAAAAAAGAGTTCTAAATACTGCACTTTCAAAGACATTTTTCCAGTGCTCCGAAACGGATTACAATTGTGAAAACTTTTGGAGATGTCATTTTCTAAAAGTTTCAAGCCATTCATATAAGTTGATTTTCGCCAGAAATTCGCTCACAGATAATAAATAAGTTTTGTGTAACGTTTTGCTACGTGTTCTCAATGAAATATTTGGTAGTCCAACAGAGCTTGGTTGTCAGTGGCAAGAAAATGTAAAGGAATATGTTTAGTGCTCAGTCTACATAGCCTGAATTCGTTGAGGGGAACCCTCTGCGGCCTGGACCAAACTCGTTGGACTTGTAAATACGTGGGATCTGAGTCGTTTCTCCCCCCCCCCCCCCCCCCCTTCTCTCGCACGCCGTTATGTGATTAGTGTCATTACAGGAGCAAACAGCAGATTGGATTATTCCGAGTTGTTTGCCTTTACTCATATTTCCTGCATACGAGACGTCTTCTTCGTTTTTAGATGAATACGTTTTCGTTTACCAACGATGATTTTCATGGTCGCAACCATGATTCCCACAACTGTAGACACAGACAGAGATACATTCAGTGCGGTATTGAAACAAAGAAACCCAGTACTTACGTGAACTCCTAAACTCGTTAATAGCCATAGCCACGTGAAAACCTCTATATAAAATATATATCTACATCTATACACGTTCAACCTTTAAAAGGATGCTTTGTTTTCAATTAATTATTTGACATCCTATTAAGTAATTGAACATTCAATGCCCCTCACCTTGAGCTCTAGGAAAGTGGAAAGTATCCAAATTCTCTGGTGTTGCAAGAGGTGAATGATTCAAGCCAGATCCTGAACCCAAGTTTGGGATAAAAAAGAGTTGTGCTCGGGGGAGTTCTGTACAGGAGGTGAAGTGGACGTTTCGCTCCCTTGAAAGATGAGGTCACCAATACGTCAGCTGAGAGTGGGCTGCCTTTTTTAATCTTTCAGGCGGTTGACCGGACATGGTCCCTTCCCTCATGAGAGCAGAAGGAGGAATAACTCGGTCATTGGATGGGGCCGGCGAGCATTTTCTGGAATGGGCCCCTTGCGGTCGTATCTCCGAGATGTAATGGGAGATTCGGCGTCATGTGGTTTGAGGTTGTGTTATTGCGGGAAGGCTAATAGGGAGTTTAGGTCGCCGGCTCCAAGCGAATCAACCCTCCTAGCCACATCAAGGCTACCAGTCTGCACTAAAGATGCCTGCACTAGTGATCCAGGCGATTCACAGTAGCCTAAACGACAATTCATACTGCCAAATCCCCGGTATAAACTGATTTTCCTGTCATTTACCCGTAGAAGAAAAGGCAGTTAACTATATCAGTCCCCTCACCCCCAGACTAAATATTTACTCACACCTAACACCTCCTTCAAGATTTGAATTGATTTTATTTGAGAAAATAATAGTTATTTTCTTCCAACGTAGGTAGTTCTAGAGCTACTGCGTCCATCAGGACAAGGAGAGAGACATAAAAACAGTATTAATCAACATTATTAGTCATACCTATATGTTTTATTTTTCGCCCCTTACCCATTCACTTGAATTGATTGACAATTCTCATAAAAATTGCATTGCATATAAGCTGTTTCCCCCGTTTGTTTTACTTCGATAATGATACTTACTATTGACAATCTTGCATTTAACCTGGATGGAATTCAATAGGCTCACAGCTTGTTAGTGGAAAGCTTGATTAATCTAGATTTTTATCACGAAAGATGCTACTAAATAACACTTGAAGTTGAAAACAGCTGTTGGCAGGGCTCATCGTATTACGTAGTCTGCAGTGCTGGAGAAAATGATTTCGAATCAGTGGCCCCGCAACCACAGGGTTCGTTTCAAAACTAAAAATAAGTTCACAAAGTTACAAAAATAAATACATAAGTCATCCCACTTGATGACTTAGATATAAAGAATCTTTATGGTAGAATAATTTGGTGGGTATTGAATAAAAACCTCTGTTTTCGAACAGAAGAATTGTTTCATTCAAAAAGAAAATGTAAGAATACGCGGCGGATGGCCGAGAGAAATAAACAAAGTTGACACCTATTGTTTTGCTTGGGATGGGGAATATGGCTAACCCCACCTCTCGAGTCTTCGGTGATTTATACCACAAGTTTTGGTCCATTAACTTCAGATTCAAAGTTCGGAAGGAGCCAAGGAGCTTGGGATGGTTTCTAACCTTTACTTCACCCCTCTTCTTACCGCTGATGCTCATTCAATCTTTCCTACAAAAAGGGGAAGGAAGAAAATCGTGGAATAGGAATAGTTTGTAACAGAGGCCTCGTTTTTAGATTCCTATGAGCGTGATAGACCCCATAAACACTCACTTCACAGTGAAGAAACAGGCATTAGGATCGTGTAACAGGTTGCCTTTAAAGCTTCTTTACAACTTGTGTTCGTAGTTTATTAGGGTGCATGTCCCAGCTGTTACGCAGTCATCATACCAGGAACCATTTCCATCTGTATCCCATAAGCTAATGACATTACTGACACACTACTAATACTAGACCAGCAGCCTTGAAACGTAGAATAATAAGACCTAACTTCGTGGACTCATCATTCCATTATCATTCCTTCATTTAAAATCAACCATTGCTTATTCCTTTCAAGCTGCCAAGGTAGAAGTATTAGGTTAACTTTTGAAAGTTGAAGTATTGGGTTTCGAAAGCAAACTATCTACTCATTTGTGCCGGTCTGAATGTCCGCCGACTCCTTGCCACGCGAATAACATCTAAAATTTTCACAATTACCGAATCAGTAATAACCACTGTACAGGTGATATCCTGAAAGCCTCTTAACACGCATAACCTCCACAATTTTTTTCCAATATAGGCGGTATTTTCAGAAGTAACATGGGCTGGGCACCCGTGAAATTCATCACTCTTGTATCGAAAGTAATTTCTGCTCATGAGCAAAATTAGACCTCAGAACATTTTTTGATTCATTGTAATGACTAATAAATAATTTTTCATGCTTTCTTCAAGCGTACAATTTATATATCGTGATAATGAATCGTAACATTCTAAATCCTCCCTATTATCATATTATGGAAACAAAAATGCCGCACATAACTTGATAGAAGTCCTTATTTACCT
The DNA here is from genome assembly GCA_030762985.1 of Adelphocoris suturalis. NCBI lineage: Eukaryota > Metazoa > Arthropoda > Insecta > Hemiptera > Miridae > Adelphocoris > Adelphocoris suturalis. The sequence continues at coordinate 34,695,090 of CM061045.1, forward strand.
TACTATTTAATCGACCATTGGGTTTCCTTTGCGTATTGTTATTTGAGTTTAATTATTATTCATTTATTCATTTATGAGTTATGATAGATTAAGTCACTTCATTCATATGTATTTGTAAAGATGAAGAGCAGTAGAATTGAACAAAGAAAGAATGGGAAGACGAAGAAAAGTACATCGTCATAGAAGAAAGTAGAATTTTTGAGGGTATCTGTCACTGCTCGTGGAGAGCCTGTAGATCTCTCCAGCTGAGAGAATCGGAGGATTCCATTCCGTGTCACTCATTTCAGAATAATATGTTCATAAGGATTTTTATTTCGACATGGTACTGTCCTTACAACTACACCTAAAGGTATACCAATGCGACACAGAACTGAAAAGAATCTGAATTGGAAATGATATCTTGAAGATTTATGTATGTATTAGGTGGTGTAATCACGGGCGGGTGAGGTCCAAATCCTGAATAAGTAATATAATTTGAGGCTGTAATTCAACATGAAGACCTCAAGAGGAAAACAAACCACTAATACAAATTTAGGAAGAAAAAAAAAGTTTCTGGCAGTGCAGTGATAGGAAATTTTGTTGTTGTTTATTTTTATTTCATATTGGGTTATATTATGTATCACAACTTGGAACTTCTTGATTAAAGGAGTGTTTTATTTCTGTAAAGTTACTTATTTTTCAGTTGTTCAGATTGTTCATAAATCTCCCTAAGGACATTTCCTGAGACTTCAATACTTTGGGACCGAGTTCGTTTCCCCCCCCCCCCCTTTCTTTTCACGGAGCGATGTTAAGTACCTAGTAGTGTATTTTGTTGCAACTGAATTCTACGTAGCAAGAATTTTCATTTCGTTTTCGCTCTCAGTTAGTTTATCTGGACCGAATCAAAGATGGCAGTTCTATTGAATGAATAAATAAAAATGCAATTGGGTTCTGTTATGAATATTGCTTGTGTAAAACGTGCTGCGCATACTAATACGGCCGATAAGATGAATTTATGTTGAGAGCCAATTATAAACCGATCGTGGGGAAAGAGCGGGCGGGTGGGCCGGAAAAAATGGAAGGGCGATGTTTGAGTAGTGGTGTGATGAGGAGGGGGGGGGGGGGGGTTAATCCGGCGCTCGAAGTTGGTATTTACTAAGTGATCCGACCAACCGAAATTGGTTCGATTGAAGCCTGAAAACGCTGCGAAACAGTGGGACTCAGTAATCACGTTGAAGGATGTTGAAAACTGGACGTGGGATCGGGAAAGTCATAATTGTAAAGGATTATGAATGGCACCTCCCCATTGCCGTGGACGGACGTGACTGATCGATTCATAAAGTTTAGCGCTTCAAAAACTGCTTCCTTCAATTTCTCCCATTGGTTTTCCAATGAGGGTTTCCTCGTCTCACGCTTTTTAGGCTCCGCTGCACACTCCGTTCCCAATCAAAAACTCAGAAACTTGAGTAGGTATCTATGTTTTCTGGTATACTTAAAACGAATGAAAACAAATCCAAGCTGAACAGTTGCCATTTTAACTCAATCCCTGTGATTTATTATTAGTTTTTATTGACCAATTTTCTGTCTTCGGCATTTTTCCTCTTTTTAACGAGTTTTAAGCACAATTTAAGATTGAAAATTCGTTAAAATGTCCCGCAAAGGCGCGGCATGAAATATTTTTCAACAGTTGGTACTGAACTGAACTGATTTATATTCACCTTCTTCATAGGCTTCTCCGTCTGTAACAAGTTAATTATACCTAATAAAGAACTCTAATGTTTCTATAAATAATATAATCTAATATATTCAATTTGTATTATGAAATATTTTAAATTCGATTCAAGTATGAGCCAATAGTATTTTATTACAAATCAATCGAAGTGTTATTCAATTCAGTATAATACTGGTCATACACTGTGGCCCCGCGCGAGGTTTGAGTACTTTTGTGAGAACTCTGTGTATTAGAGGTAACTCCAAGCTTGATTTCTTGAAAACTGAGTGTATTCCAGAATTTATCAACTGTTTTGTCTGCCACGCTGGTAAATTTTGACTTTCTCCACACGTACTATAACCTATTTTTTCATCTTTCTTTAGTATGAATAATTACCTTATGTACTTTTTTAAATCTTATACATGAAGAATAAACTAATGAACCCAGTTTTATTTGATTTATTGTAATGTGGCACGAGTATACTGAAATCACAAAATAGGAATTCAACTTTCTAATGATACTAATATGTAGTTATCAAGATACTAATATTTGAAATTATCAATCCTCAACTTTCACATCTTTGTGTTGATTGAGAAAGAGTTAGGTGAAAATAGGTTCTGGATTATTGTTAGCCGATATGTGATTGTAATATAAATTTTATGGTCTTGAGTCCAGAGGAGTTTGGGGGAAAGAAAACTTTTTTTTGGATGTGTGTGTGGGCGTGGGTGTGTGTGTGTGTGTGTGTGTGTGTGTGTGTGTGTGTGTGTGTGTGTGTGTGTGTGTGTGTGTGTGTGTGTGTGTGTGTGTGTGTGTGTGTGTGTGTGTGTGTGTGTGTGAACTGAGAAAAAAAGTGAACCCGAAGATCGTGATTGAACAAACTGAACAACAGCCTATTCGTCATTGAACAAATTGAACAAAAGCCTTTTCGGGTTGACTTAAACCCGATGATTAGTATTTTTTTAGTATTGTTGTTTAGTATATACTTAATAAATAGTATAGTATATAGTAATAGTAAGATTAGTATTATTTTTCCGAAGGATTAGATTTCTTTAAACCCGAAGATTAGTCTTCGAGTTGACGTTTCGGGTCCTTGTTTTCAACGACTTTCATGAACCCGAAGAAGCACGGGTCGACATAATTAACATCAGCCCGTTGATCGTGTTAATGTGAATCATGTGACTTTTGCTTACAACCCGAATTATGGCGCAACAGTTTTCTGTCATCCCGATGAATGACGTCAGCATTGTTTTACAACCTGAAGAGCGAAAGCTATATTAATTTTACCCCGAAAACCCTTTCATAGTGCTGTCCACAACCCGAGCCGTGTAATCGATTGTTTTTTTTTTTTTTTTTCAACCTGAAGGCCCATATCGATCAATTACTTCGAGGATTCAAAATAATTTAAGATGAAATATCGATGTTTACACTGACCCGAAGAGACGTTGGAATAATCGAATTAGGTAATCAAGTCGTAGGCAAGTAGTTTTTGAACATACTGAAATATTCAAATGGTCACATGAGCTCTGATGGCTTATACTCACATTCATCTTTCGAGGTTCTTTTGAAATTGCAAGAAGGAAGAGAGGAAAATGTGTTTCAAACCAATTTAGTTCAAAATAGTAGTTCTGAGAAGTTCATAACATCCATAAAAACAAGCCACAATAGTGTAGGAAGAGTGCAAAAATGAAATTTGAATGAAATTAGAAAAAAAATATGAGGTAGTTCTTGGTGTCCCAAGTTGTCATGTGTTCATGTTTTGAGTTCTATTTATGTGGGCATCTCGGCAGGAGTGCTCCGTGGTATCACCACCCGCGTCCTGAGAAAATCTTACTTGAACTGGTGGTCATTTTATAGGGGCACTCCCTTTCATCCCATTCTTCCTCCTCATCCTTCTGCAACTTCCCTCATCCCTACATCCGGCGTCGGGTAAACCTGGGCGTCCTCCCCAATTTTTTAAAAATTTATTTTGTTTATTTTTCTATTTAATGGTGTGCCCCCTCCGCCTTTAATAGGAGTTGTGTAAAAAATTAAAAAAAAAAAGTGTGTGTGAGTGTGTTTTGCTTCAGTCACGGAGACCCCCAAAAGCGCTGACCCATGTCCGGACAGTTTTAATTTTAAAAAAAATGGGTAAGTGGGCCTAGAAACGATCTGTATATAATCAGTAGTATTCTGCCACTTCCAAAAGATTGTGGCATCTCTTTTCCAAGCAGCTGGTGTCATAGGTGATGTCCAGATAGTGGTGCGTGCGGAGGTGGGTGTGCTCTCCCTCAGTACCCTCATAGTGAGAGATTAGTTACTCAAGGTCATAAGCATTCCACCTGACCGCTTGCCAAGATTGTGCATGGATCGTCTCACTTCCCTGTCTAAGCTGCCATCATGTAATCCCAGATATAACTGGTTTAAAAAGCTCGGGGACGCTGTGGGGGCTTTTGGAGCGTGTCTGCCCACTGAAAAGTCTGTTGCCGGCTGACCGTCGCAGACTTGTTGGTCTCCTGTACTCCCTGCCTTTCATCTCCCGGAACATCGATCTGCAGATGGCTGTGGTTTCTAGGGCCTGCCCGGACTATGGATCGTTCGCCTACCAGGAGTTCTCGCTTCAACCTCAACGCTAGGACTGGCCGTTGTTTATTATTCGCCCCTTGGCCCAGCTGCGTGTGCTTGGAAAACACAATTTATTCGAGGATTCTGGCTTCGGGCCTCAAGATGCAGTTCTCTTCGTCCTCTTGCCCCATCTGCAACTGGAACATGGAAGACTCTGCACTTCACTTTGTCCTGTAGTGTCCTATGCTGTCCACCCCCGACTGAAGTTCCTACGCCCAGTGCTTGCGCTGCCTCTGTCATTCAGTGAGCAGTATAAACGTATATTGATGACAGGAGAGCGAAATGTCGCCAACAGGCTGTTCCTCTACCTGAGGGAGGCGAGGGAACTACGTTCAATGGTCATGAGCCTCTAACGTGGGAAGAAGAAAAAGAAAAAAGAAAGAAGAAGGAAAGAAAGAAATGTGTCAAATAACACTTTTATTTTATTCCGGCATACTGTTAAAGAGATTGCTATAGATGTCTTTATCTGTGTAGCAATAAAGAATTATCTTATCTTATCTTATCTTATCATAGGTGATGTCCAGATAGCATTTCGGCCAGCGTATGGCATAGTGGAAAACTTAACAGTTCTACTAACTGTCATTTCGCTGGCCCGTATTAAGAAACGGTAGGTCCATCTTGCCGCTCTGGACGTCGCTAAGGCCTTTACACTGTAAGCCATTGAACACTGTTCGATTGTCCACGTGGTTTCGGGCCCCTGTTCGTTTAATTGAGATGTTGTCTGTCTGTACCACGCAGGCATGACGGTCCTTGAGGCAGGATGCAAGATGTCACGAGATGTTTTCATTGGACGCAGGGTACGCAAGGGGACCTCTGTTACCACTCCTCTTTAGGAACGTGAAAAATTAATTTCTCATACAATTACGAGTATTTTCAACAGTGGAAGACAATTATGTATTTGTGTTTTTTTTCTTAGAACACTCAAATTGGAAGTGAACAATTTTCAGAGGTCGTGAAATCCCAAACAACCAAAAGTTGATTAATAATATTTATGCGAGCGTGAAAATTTTCATTAATCCAACACTACACCTCACGAGCATATCGGTGGTGTTATTCCCATTTTCTTTCGGAATTCAGTATGATTTGGACCACCGAGGGATTTCGTTAAAATGTCAGCTTCCATGTCTTCACTTCTTTTGTGCTCCACTTTCATTAATCCAGACTCTATTGCTTCTCGTATGAAGTGAATTAATCACTGAACCAAACTGGTGGTCTTTTATTCCGTCGTGGTTTTTCAGCGGGTTTAATTTCTTCTTCAGAGTTTATTTGTTCATTTTCTTCGTCTTCTTGATTTTCGCTGTAAAATCTTTTTTGGTCTATTGCTTGTTCTCTTGTGTTGATGTGCTCATTTTCTTGTTGAGTATTTTCATTGTCAAGCTGTTCTTGATCGCTTTCTAGCTCTTCAGCTCTTGTTGGCATTAAATTGTCATATTTATCATTTACTTCATCTTGCAAGATCTCATCTTCATGTATCATTTAATGGTTGAAATTGTTCATAACGTTAACATCCCTAATAATGAAGATTTTACGTTGTTATGGAATCCATATACGGTAAGCCTTCGAGATTTCTGAATATCCCATGAAGATTCCTTCAATCACTCTGGGCGCTAATTTGCTTTCGTTAGGCATTCGAATTAGTATAAAAGATTTTGCTTCGAAAAACTTGTTGTAACTAACCGATGGTACTCGCCCGACCCATTTTTGGAGAGGTGTTTGACCATTTAGAGATGTTGAAGGCGAACGATTCAGGAGATAATTTGCCGTGTTGATAGCTTCAGCCCAGAAAGTTGCCGGCAAATATGCTTCCAGTAGGAGACACCTTGCTCGGTCAAACTTCATGTTTGCCTCGTTTAGATGACCCAATTTTTTGTGCCTCATTATCTGTTGTTACCAAGAATTTTTCGTCGTTAAATTTTAGCTTTCATTGTGTAGTTGTCTGTTTTCTAAAGTATTTAGATAATATGATCCACTTGTAGATCTTTCGGCTGTTAGTATTACTATACCATTTTTATCCATTATTTGAGCATTATCTTTTTTAAATATTAATATGTTGAATCCTTTGTCAGCGATTTTGCCAACTGACATCAGGTTTGTTGTCAACTTTGGAACGTACTAAGTGTCAGTGAGATTCACGTTTGGGCATATTCTTTCTCCTATACCCAATGTAATTGTTCCTCTGCCTTCAATGGAGGCAGTTGCTTCCTTAGATGCAAGTTTTAGATTTCGTTTCGTCCCTTGCTCATCCAGGTTCTTAAATTTTGACAAGTTTGAACACATACTGGATGTGCAGCCACAATCCAAACAACATGATGAACTCTTTGGTTCGTCAATGTTTGACGATAGGCATTGTTCAATCTTGAATGTTGCGTCTTTTGATTTGTTTTTGTTTGTAGAGTTATTAAACCAGGATTTTTCTGACGTGTGTCCAAATTTTGAACAAACTCCACATTTCCCTTTAAAATGGGATTTCCTCTGAATGTTATTTTAAAAATATTTGCCAGGGGTTTGTGCTTAACTTTTCCCCATAAAAGTACCTTCTGATGAGATAGATGGACCTTTGTTTTTGGCATCGCTTTCTTCGATTATTTTTATTTTCAATTGTTCTGGGGTTGGAAGTGTATCTTGTGTATAGTAATTCAAACATTTTCGAATGTTTCTGGCAAAGAATAAAGCATCATTATACTTAGGAGGTATTGGTTGATTTCTATGTCCATTTCTCCCAGCTTATCAACTGTAACCATAAATTTTCCCAAATGATCACGGATGTCATGGTTTTCATTCATTTTATGCAGAACGAGGGACTTGAGTAATGTTGCCATTCTGGCTGGCCCTTTACTTTGGTAAATGGTAATCAATGTTTCCCTCAGATCGTTTGCTGTCTTTGAATTTTTAATTTGTTTCAATTCTCCCATTCTTGTACTGCTGTTTCCACTACCGAACTTTGTGGCAGGGCTCGTATCCTTTAGGAATGTAAAAGATTATTTTTTTACACAATTACGAGTATTTCCAACAGTGGAAGATTTTTTTTTTTTTTTTTTTTTTTTTTTTTTTTTTTTTTTTTTTTTTTTTTCAGAACAATCAAATTGGAAGTAAACAACATTCAGGGGTCGTAAAATCCCAAACAACCAATGATTAATAATATCTAGGTGAGGGTGAAAATTTGCTATTTACATTTATCCAACATCCTTTATAATCAGGTCGTGGATACGTTCTTGGGTAAGCTACCGGTTTGATCTCTCCCCTGGGGAGCGAGTAGGTGCATTGGCTTTTACAGATGATGTCATTCTACTCGATGAAATCCGTGAGGGCTTGCAGATCACTCTCGATTCGTTTGTTGAGCAGCTAGCCAGGTGTGATTTGGTGGTCAACCCAAATAAGTGTGGGTCAGTCTCCTTGGTTCATTTTATTTCATTTATAAAATGAACGTCAAGACTAGTGACTCAATAATCAGAACAATAAGTCTAAAGTGAAGTATATTAGATCTTAAGAAAATGTATAATAATTTATCACATGAATATTGCTTATAAGTTGTTATTACTGGGCGCAATAAAACTTGTCAAAAAAAAAAAAAAAAAAGTCTCCTTGGTCCTGTCAGGTCGCCATCATCAGGAGAAGGTGGTGGATGAGCTTTTTTCTTCTTCTTCCTCTTTTTTTTCATAGGACAGTTACCTCTCTCTACCCGATCTGTGCTGGAGGTTTGGCGGCACCTTGTAGTTGACTTCATGGGTAACCACTATTGCTACTAGCTGTATGGACCATGGTGGAGCTCTAGCTTGAGTCACCAAGGCATCATTGAAGCCACAGCAAAAGTTACGCCTCCTTCGCACTTACTTACTGTCAAAGTTAACCTATGGGTTAGTCTTTGATAGACTTGCTGGGAGGAGGCTGCTTGTGTGAGATCGTGAAGTTCCCTCTGCTGAGCGCTCACACTTGGCTAGGCTTCCCACCAGGTGTCCCAAATGCCAATATTCATGCACCGGTCAAGGCCAGTAAACTCGGTACAGAGTTAGTCAGTATCTATTTACCTGAATATCTAGATACTTTTTAGGATAATTTTGGCAAATTTTTGGAATTCTTGCGAAATCAGCCAGCTTATCAAATCCATCGTGTTTACCATATAGTTACACGAATGGTATCGTGAAGCTGAAGCCACAGTTACTTGGTATTGGTACTTTCTAGGATACCACTGGTACTTAGGGGTACTTTTAGGGTATTGGACTTGCCAAGGGAAAGTAACTACTGATACAGAAATAGTTTTTTGTATCTGTAACCGTAACTGTATCTAGTTACTATTCGGATACAATCACAAAAATCGTCCTAATTCGACTGAAATTCGGAAGATTTACCCCTATTGCACACCCAGTCACAATGTTGGAGTCTACAGAGTATGAAACAGGAAAGTAGCAAATTATAGTCATTCAGCATGGCTACGGGTTGCACTTTCAAAGAAACATGCGGTTTTGGATTTTTAGTTCCGCAAATACGTAAGAACTGAACCTTGGCACAGTCGGAGAGATCTGAAATTTTGATAATATATTCCTTCGGCCCTCAAAATCCCCTGTACAACTTTTTGCACACTGCACGCCGCACAGTGGGACCAAAGGGGTTTTTTGTGAAAAAAAAAAAAAAAAAAAAAAAAAAAAAAACTTAACTTCAGCTCCAAATTTGTAGGAAATTTTGCGCTGATTCTGAATATAGGCCATTCTCCTATACCTAAAATAGCTTCGTCGATCCGAAAAATCGGGTTTTGATCATTTTTCTCACTTTTTTCTCTTTTAACCATTGGAATTGACCTAAAGGAAGAAAAGTTGTAGAGTAAAGAATTCTACATCGAGTGAGACCACCACCAGCTCTCTAACTCATTTCCTCTATTTTTGGCGATTTTTCAAAATTTTCTTGACCTCCCCACTTTTATGGAAACTCTCAAAAAGCGACTGGTAGGTCACAAAAACTTTGAAAAATTGCTAGGTCTCGTTCGATGCAGAATTTCATCTTCTACAACTTCTCTTCCATACAAAAAAATTTGTTCGAAAAAACATACTCGTTGAGTGATAGGAAGTTTGTTCAGGCACCGTCTCCCGTCCTCACGCACTCCTAATGATTGAACTGTGGGACTCCTCAGGTGAGGACAAAGCGGTAGGCACAGTGACATCTTCTCTGTGTCGGGCTAGCGAATATTCTGGCCTTATTGGAGAGGTGCTGTATGGCGTCGTCTCCAGTAAACGATACCGCGGGCGGGGGAGCCCCAGGCTACAAGTGCATAGACTTTGTCGAAGCACCACCTGCCTGTCCCCCATTTGGGGTCGGATTCGCGGGGGCGGTGGTTTCACCACCCCTAAGATGCAGTCAATTCTGCGGATGGGGTGTTAGAGGTCCGTGGGAGTTAATTTGTGGGGTTGGGTCTCCTTTCACGGATCTCGGCATTTGGAGTTATGTGGATTTCCATAAACTCGGGTACCAACCTGCTTAGTTGGTAATGCGAGCTAGAACGCATGCCTCGACCCGTAGGTTAAAACGGGTACTTGGCACCTTCCAAGGACATTGACTGTGTGTACAGTCTCCTATCAGGAAGATCTTCCCAGCTGGTCTGGGAGGAGACCACAAGTCATGATTGCCTAAGGACTCCTTAACACGACTTCCATTTTTTTGGAAGGAGATATTGGATTCTTGATCGGAAGTTCGCACTTTCTGGTAATGTTTGAAATGGTACTGACACTACAGCCGGTGTAGACCGGTAATAAAATTTACAGGAAACCTAGATTGATATGTTATCTTTCGAGGAAAATTAGTTTCAGGCTGGCGGAAGGCAGTGCATGTAATGAGCAGTCCATTGAATATATGCAAATCTTACTTTTTTGACGTCTATCGTTACTGTTTTTTAACTCCGCGAAGTAGTGTCTGTGGAAGCCGGTTTTTTTTTTTTTTTTTTTTTTTTTTTTTTTTTTTTTTACCATTCAGTAAGTATGTGTAAACAGCTTAGAAAGCTCCAAAGCTTTAGAGTTCCATAGACGGGACGAATTCATTTTGAAGTAATAAATGCCGTTTTTTAGCTATCTTAAAAAAACTGAACTTTCAGAAGCATCCCTACTGAAGAAAAAACAATTTTGGTGAAAAAGACACTCTTCCCGCATCTTTTACAATAATTGAGAGTAAAAAAGGAAAGAACGTCAAAATCGAAAAAAAAAAAAAAAAAAAAAAAATTGCGGTTTTTTCCAGCCTTGCTTCATTGTGCACCGTCAAGTGCATAAAAATGTTAGTTTATTATTTTATCCACTTTTAGAATAGTTGAATAGAACATTTCATGCTAAATAAGAGGTTCTAATTCGCTAACATTGCTGTATCGCCTTGTTGATAGTTGTGAAAACTCACATTTTCCCGTAAAAACGAGCAAGCTTCTTTCCTTATAAAAATTCGATTGATGAATTTTTGAGAAAACAATTTTTTTCCTGGTTATAAATATAGATCTGAAGTTTCAAAAACGTGTGCACTAAGGTTTTTGGGCTCTTTTTTAAGTGAAGTGCAATTTAGGTGGATTGTAGTGAAAAAAAAAAAAAATAATAATAATAATAATAATAATAAAAATAAATCAATAAAATAAAACAAACACGTTTTAAGAAGTTCAGAAGAATGAAACTATTAATGTGAAGACATGCGATGGGTTCTCGCTGTTACAGATACATTCAGTAGTGTCTCACATGAAAAGCGATATTAAAATCAGCTGCCCCAATTCGCTCCCAGTCGTGTACATTGAATTCTTATTGGAACATGTCCCTAGGTTAAAGTTCAGTTCTTCGTACATGCACATAACCATATTTCACATTAGAAAAAGTCTAGAAACTCAAGGTTGTTCCAAATAGTACTAAAGGAAAGAATGAGTTCAAAAGACAGCCATTTCGTACGTTTCAGAGGTCAAAAATGTGTTTATAGAGGTCAAAAATAATTATAACGACATTGAAATTGCTAGAAATGGTTTTACAATGTTTTTTCAAATTTGAATATCTAGGCACACTGCATGCGACTATCACTTTGTAGACCTTTTACAAGCCTTGTATTTTCAAGAAAAGTTTATTGAAAAATAGGTTTTTAGCTCAAGGTACTGTTGTTTGACAAAAAGTAACTTCAAATTTGAATTCAGCTCCCAAAAAGTTGGGGGTATATAAACTTTCAGTCTATTGTCCCGATGGTAAGAGGTTTTGGCCGTTTTTATACGGTTCTGGTCCAATGTCCGACGTGCTGACGTAGTTTTCGCCTTAGGGGAAAAAATCAGAAATTTTTCGCAACACATTCTAAAAGCCTCAAAAGTATTCAGTGAAAATTTAAAATTTTTTATTGACCCTAAGGAGAAAACCGCGTCATAGAACGAGGACAACAGTGAGGAGAACGAGAGCTTGATGATTGATAAGAAAGAAGGAGGGAAAAGCAGAAAGATACGAAATATAGGCAAAATTAGTGAGGTATTGTATAGTGCTCAACCAGCTGATAGTGTGGTCACCAAATTCCATTTTTTTCCTCCTCTCAACTCAAGGTGGCGAGACAATGGGTAGCTTTAAGATAATCATCCGAACGAACTCCGATCCTCCATTTGTAGGACAGTTGATGACGTCAGCGACGCCCGAGGCAGTCGAACGAAAAGCCCCAACCAGCAATGGTTGTTTACTTTACTTACTTTACTTTACGTATTCTACCCATCCAGAGATGCCCCGTTCCAAAGTTCAAAATTAGTAACACACCTTAATCAGCTGATTTGAGTGGATTGTCAAGTAATACTTATATTGTATCACACCCAGAGAGGTCCCGTTCTAAATTTCAGCATCTAAAGTTGAATAGGCCCTTTAATGCTTGTGTTTATTAAAATAGAGAATAAAATCACGTTCCTAGACGTCAATGACAGTCAGTTTCATCTTGAATGTCCATGAAATTTGAGCGATAATTCATTTGAACGGAAGTGTGGCTATTTTTTCGGATGAACTATTAACTGTGGTTTTTCTCCATGACATCATTAGATCACTTTTGTTCTTAGCTTCATGGAGTCTTTCAGTATTAAAAACGAATTTAATTTCCCACTAAAGATTCATTCGGCACTTTTCTCATCACGCCATATTTTTCGACTAGAACAAAACCACAGCTTCCAGAATCCATTTCTACCAATCCATATTTCCCTAAGGACGTCTTTTGCCAAGCCACCGCGTCTGCCGGAAGATGGAATTGGGAAAATAAAATATCCGGAAACGTGGCCTCCGACCCTTTTCATCTCTAAGCTATCCATTTTTCTTCTTCCCAAACGTGAAACAACCAAGGTACAACTTAATAACATCGTCGAAAACTGAATTTTGATTCAAACAAAAAATAAAATTACCAAATAAAGAATTTGTTCTCTCCCGCGGTCAGTTGAAAAGTACCTGCACCAATAGTTTCTTCAGCAGTATCAGTATTATATAGTGTTTATAATATATAGCAAAGGAGAAAACAGTCGAGTGAATATTTTATAGCGTTACAGGTTGTTGGACAATTATGTAGGTACATAAAATGTTGCATATCTCGGCTCGAATATCTGCTATCGCAACGCAAAGTATATAAAAGCTAGCTATAAGTATATATCTGTAATACTTCTCAGCTGGACGCAGGTATAGATTTATAAGGCAGAACGTCGTCTGATAGAATGGTACATTTGATGGCCACTCCTGGCTCTTTTATAGAAGTCGGTCTGGATAACAAGGATACAGTCCACGCGTCAGCTGTTCACTACATTGCCATACAAGTTATAATTATTAGAAGAATTTGAGGTTCGCGCATACGCAGCAACTACCTATGATACGATCGTGATCATTATACTCATATGGGGTAATCACATCGGAATTGCCTAACAACCTTTCAAATTTGAGCGAGATCGAATGGATGCGCCATGAGAAAATGCTACTTGGTGGATATTAAATTTACGAATACTGAGTGATAACTATGAATTTCTGAGTAGCAGATTTGATAATTTGATAGAAGAATTTCTTAGCCTAATCCACACATTCTCAGGAAATTTCATCAAAATCAAATGGAAATTGTAGTAGTTATGCTCAATGCAAGGATTTCACATTCGCACATTAGCAGCAACTACTAAAGGTATGATCGTGTAGAAATTGAAAAAAAAGAAAAGAAAAAAAAAGTAAAGTAAACAGCGGTATCATGTTGGGACTTTTCGTCCGACTGTTTTGGAGTCCTTCAAATGGTGGATCAGAATTCGTTCTGATGATTTTGCTCAAAGCTATACATTGCCTCGCCCCCTTGAGTGGAGAGGGGTTCGCCTTAACAGAAGCGTGAGAACTACTTGGACGGGACACCCTTACCTTCGCGGGCGTTTTGGCTGCGTCACAGAAAGAATATCGGCTTATGTTGATTCCCACTTACAGCCCATAGTACTCAGCCAACCGTCATTTATAAAGGACTTCCAACATTTTGTCAGTGTACTTCTAGATACAAGAGTTCCTACAGATGTCATTTTAACTGTTATTGATGTTACATCGTTAAACACAGAAATTCCACATGACGAAGGTTTACGTGCTTTACCTCGCTTTCTCCAATCGCGCTCAGAACCACGGACCCCATCCACAAACTTCATAGTAAAGTTGACGGAGTGTGTTCTAACTATGAATGTGTTTAAATTTGGGAATCAAATATATCTTCAGAGACGAGGAAGTGCTATGGGGACCCGTCCACCACCACCATCTTACGCTAGTTTGTTTATGGCTGACCTGGAGAACAGTTTTCTGTCAAACAGGGAGAAATCTCCACTGTTATGGAAGCGTTTCATCGACGATATCTTCATGATTTGGCCTCATCGGGAAGAAGAGCTGCTGCAGTTTCTTGATGAACCTAATTCCCAATTTTCAGTGAGGTTTACTTGGTCGTATGCAAGATCATGTGCAACCTTCCTCGATGTGGATGTCACGTTAACGGACGGGGTATTCTCGACATCAGTACATGTGAAGCCCACGAATAGGCACTATCTGCACTATGAAAGCTGCCACCCCTCGCATACAAAACGTTCGATCCCAAGATCCTTGTCTGTTAGAGGTCATCGAATTTGCAATGATCATGAAAAACTCGATGGCTATCTATCTACATTAGAAGGAAAATTGGTTGACAGGGGGTTACCCCAGAAGATTTGCCAAGAAGAGGATCATACCGGCCCATGTAAATTACCAACAGAGACGAGTAGCGACCACTAATCAAGTTTCGTTGGTCACAACATTTTTCTTTGGGGTCCAGAAGCTCAACGGTATCCTTCGAGAATCGCAAACTATTCTAACGTCCAGCCAACTAAATCGCGATGTGTTTTCCGAAAGACCTCGAGTTACATACAGACAGGGAAAGAATATTGGAGAGATATTGTCACATCGGCACCCAAGGATGCAGTCTTCAGATTCACTCTCACAAGGTTTACATCCTTGTAGACGAGCTCGGTGCAACCTATGCAACCTGGTGATAGAAGGTTCGGACTTCACTGCAGCCAATACCAGTCAAAAATATAAATGTCAAGGTTCAGCAGAATTTCAATAGAAAATGTGTGTATACAAACTAATCTGCAAAAAGTTTAAAGACAATAATGCATTCTATGTATACATTCTATGTAAAGCAAGCACTCTCAACTTGAGAATGAACAATCATAGAGCATCTGCTCACCAAACCCGACCACTCCCTGTGAAAGAACATGCCTGGTCACATAGTGCAACGTTTGACGAATGCCTCGGGGTGAAAGTCTTGCGAAAATTGCCAGATGCATCTAATGATCGACTGCTGCTGCAATCTGAAAGAGCACATCGATGGGTACTTGGAGCAAACCGACCACCTGGCCTCAATTTCAACGATTGAATATGTGTCTACTGCAATCACGGCCATGGATTCATTAATTACGCTTCAAGCTACCAGGGACTGCGCAAGTTAAATTTATTTTTCCATCTCTATTCGGTGATCAAGATTTTTTCGAAATATCAGAACCTAAATTTTCTTCTTCTATTTGTGAAATTTCTTTGTTAAATATTTAATTTATAAAGTACTGTAGAACCCATAATCAATTATATATGTGTATATATATATATATATATATATATATATATATATATATATATATATATATATATATATATATACCTATATAATATGCATATCAAAAAGCGCAAACTCCAGGAATCCTCTCAGAATGCTTCAAAACGGATTTCCATGAAGCAAACGGTGACAAATTTCAATTGTAAAATAATATGACCTATTGCATAGCTTCATTTTCTACGAAAATTCGCTAACTACTAAGCCAATGTTTATGAAACTTGGTTCAGAAACCACATACGCGCCCGAATCGGTCGAGAATCCTTGGCAACACATTCCCCGTTTCAAAATTACTCCGTTTAGATCCCATCACCAAATTCTGAAATTCGGACTGTAAAAAGATTGATGGTAAAGGGGTTAATGTCTACAAATGGGTGGGTTCAGCCTCGAACATTTGAATCAGTCAAAAAAATTGAGCGCCCCTGTAATAAAAGAATGTTCCATAACCAATACTCCCTCTCTCTTTTTCATTAGTAAATATATGTACTAGCTGTCTATTTGGAATCATAATAATTCATCAAGTATCGTTCGGATGTGACACCACATATCACACTCGGGCTCACGTAGGTATGGTTTTAACTTTATTAATTTATTGTCAACATTATAGTCGAGCCAGAAAGTATTAGGCTGAAACATTTGGTGGTATATTTGAGACTTGCCAGATCCTAGATGCACGAATTTTTCAAACTACAATGAAACATCAAACCACAACGTCAATTAAGTTACTGCACTAGGTCTTAAACCTGAAAGTTTCACCAGATGCAAAAAGAACAGAAGCGAAAAATACGAAAATTTTTCGGATCGATGCGGATGAGCAAGGTCTTGTTGGATCATTGATTATTATTGTTTACGTTGCCACCCAGATGAGACTTGATTACATTTGAGATAATCTAGAATGTACATTGTTATTATTCTGATCGTTCACCAGTTTACATTTATACATACTTAATTAGACTGAACAATTTCGCGCTTTAGTTGGGACGAGTCAAATCCTAGGTGCATTAATTTCTCATTCCACGATGAAACACCAGTCTCATTTGGTCTCAATTGCTATCAAATGTTGTTTGCTGAAGAACACGTTTATGAGTTGAATGTTGAATTCTTCTATGTGTAGAGGCAGTCACTGTGCCCTCTTCTTTTCCACCATCTCCGCTGATGAGTAACGGATCGATACTCGAGCCACTTCATACTTGGGTGGTCTATTGGTGATAAACTTGTCAGAACTGGCAGTTAGGGGAAGAGGTTCAAGCAATCGGAAAAATATTACTTCTTGTTCCAACCCTTCACTTGCGTCTTACGAATGTTGATGTCGACGAAATCCCGAAAAACGTGTAATATACTACGTTTGGGGAGTTTCTTTGACCAAATCCTTCCTGGCACAAACGATCTGACCGTAAATCGCTACCGTCGATCAACTGGTCCTGGAGTCAACTTTAGTTCAACTCTCCGCAACGGTCATCATATGACATGACGTACGACAATGTTTTGTACACAGCTGCAACTATTTTCAGGACTCGGAAGCCCAAAGGTACACCAATCAATACAACTTCATTAACCCTTCCAGAGAAGACGATAGGTCATTAATTAAGATTGGAGGGCTAGAAATGCGTCATTTGGGGCGGCACGTCCAGACTGTTGCGCTAGTGGGGATGAGGCCCCAGCCGGCACCCCGGGCCGGTACAGCTTATTCCGGTAATTGTGCTGGTGCCATCATGAGTGTCAGGGAGAATGCTGCCCTCGTAGCTATGGCAGCAATAATAATTAATACTGTTAATCATCGACCGTAACCGCTGACCAAGGGGACCATCCTGTCCCTTTTTTTTCCTCCTAAAGCGAATTTTGCAGAAAATGGAGCAATTGCCATGGCTCTAAAATTTTCAAAAACTTCCTTAATTAAAATTCGTTTTGAAGCATTCTGAAACAAATCCTAGAGTGTAACGCTTTTTCATATATATGTGACCGTGCAAGAGAAAAGGGAGGTTAAATTGCCAAGGGGGTTTTTTCTTCAGGAGAACGAAAAAATGAAGATGGGTCAAAAAATGACTTTTTTGTAATTTGGGGGGGGGGGGGGGGCAAACTATCTTTCCTCAATGATCATCAAAACTTGAATTCTCTACATTTTTCATTGTATTTATATTTCCGAAAAACTGCAGTTTTGCAAGTCTGCTGAAAATCTGCTAAAACCTGCTGAAAATTTGCAATTATCGGGCCTGCTTTTTTCAAACTTTGAAATTATTAAAATTTTGATTGGAAAATGATGGAAAAAAAACGATTTTGTTCAGCATAATGTGGAGAAAAATAAAAACTCGGCGCTCCGCGCCTCGCCAGGGGGCAAGCCCCCTGGACCCCCGGTTACCTCTATTTACATACTTCGGACGAAATTATTGAAACACAGAATGTGTTTGCGTTGTCGCGCAACCAAGTGACAACCAAACAAGCGTCATTGTTTACTATTCATTTATAACATCAATTTATATAGTTATAGTATGAAACTACGAAAATTGCGTTGTTAAAAAATCAAGCCTGGCTGGGAATCAAACCCACAACCTTCGTCTCACGAAAGAAAAAAAAAAAAAAAAAAAAAAAAAAAAAAAAAAAAAAAAAAAATTCAGGCCTGGCCGGGATTCGAACCCACGACCTTCGTCTCACGAGAAAAAAAAAATTTTTTTCAGGCCTGGCCGGGATTCGAACCCACGACCTTCGTCTCACGAGAGAAAAAAAAATTTTTTTTTCAGGCCTGGCCGGGATTTGAACCCACGACCTCTCGCTTCCCGTCACACATTTCGTTCCCATCCCGCGTTCCATTTTCGGCTAGTTAGTCCATGGCTAAAACACATTCTGTGTTAAAAATATAAACTCAGATTTGACCTCTGCAAGTTAAGCTCCCTTTTCCCTTACACGGTCACATATACATATATATGTTGCTCAGGTTACTTTCAGGTTTTGGGTGTGAACGCATCGCGATTTATCTCTCTCGGACTCTAATCTGCTTATCGCCAAGTTGTACACGAGTGCGTTTAATAGAGTTCACGGTCGATCAAGCGACTTATGCTTGATTGTGCTATCAAGTTATATGTGTTATCAAAGATGTGTTGTCAGGTGTTTACGAGATTCATTGTCTCCTAGGAAAACTGCTACGTGCGCTTCTTGTTAACTCCTTATAACAGAGTTTAAACTTTAATTAACTAGTTTTACCCTTAAAAACACATACAATTGAGCGTAATAAATGAAGTAAAAATTCGTGAGCTAAAGTGTAAAACTCTGTCATAACGGCGTTGGGGAGATCTGCAAGTGTTACCATTCGATTCAGTGTGAAAAAATACGTAGAAACTGGCCCCAAACACGACTTATTTTAGAGGGTCATTTTTCGCGAAAATCCTCGATTTCCTAGATAAAAACCATGTTTTCTACATATAAACATACTTTTATACTCTAATTAGTAAAGTAAAATACAAATTGATTATACCACTAGAAAGCTGTGATCTTGGGACAGTTTTTACAGATGAGGAACACGAAAAACAGTACAGAAATGAGACACTCACAGCCGGTTTAGAAAGTGAAATTTTTCATTCTCGTGGAAATTTCATGTTCAGCCAGATGAATCCTATAAAAAAATTTGATTTGGCATTAGATAAAAAGGAAATTTAACGCTCTTTACAAAGGTATCCTCAACTTTAAACTTACTGTTTTAATTATTGCTGTTATTGCAATTTTAGTGACTTAAGGTCGAAAACACGAAAAAAATCTTAAAAATTGAATTACTCGAAAACTAAGCGTTTAAAAAAATCCCTAAGAGGAACTTTCGATCAGAAATGAGCCCTAGAATCCTGCTCTGAAGTACTGACTACTGTATGCGGGACACCCTGTATAGTTCTAAGTCTGAATTTAAGGGTCTCTTCTTATGTTTAGCTCTTAATTTATCCTTATTTCTAATAGACACCAAAATACCCAACGCAGTTCAGGCTTTTAACTTTTTTGTCCTTCCAGAAACCTGTTTGACAGATGAGGAACTTTCATATATATATATATATATATATATATATATATATATATATATATATATATATATATATATATGATTTTTCAATTTAACACAAAAATTTTCACAGGCCATGTCCATCTCAACCTGATCATACACAGATTTCCTAGTTTCAAATTGTAATGAATTAGCCAAAGCCTTATAATTAATTTCAGTTAAAGAAACCTTATGATTATGTTTTCTTGAATCCAGGGTAACTTTTTTTTTCAAAATTAAAGATCGCTATTGACGTAAAATGATCAGTAAAATTACTTTTATAGACATTCCCTCGAGACAATTCAGATGAAAAACCTTTGAGAAATAGACGATCTATACATGAACAAGAACCTTGAAAAACTCTCGTAAACTCATTTATGGCGGGGAAAAAATCCGCCATAGTATCTACATACATTAAAGAGTTTTTTGAATTTTTTTTTTCAATATCTATTTCGAGATCACCCCCTACAATGTGAAAATTACAAGCAGAAGTATACCTTAGATTAGATTCTAAATCTGACAAAACATTGATTAAATTCCTATCATGAGATACGTACAAAGCTATAATACCTTCAGTAGAGCAGCTTCCGTAATCATCCGTTAAAAACCCAAAATTATATCCACCAACAACATCAGAAACTAAAGAAGTAACAGTCAAATCATTTATGATATGAACAGAAACTCCCTTACGCCCGGATATGTGACGAGGATATATAGTTTTTGAAACCCGGTAGGGAAACGTTTAGGAGGTCTGTATTCCAAGTTTCACTCAATATTACAACTTGATCGAAACAAACAGACTGCAGGAAAGCCGAAAAAAACATCGAAATTCTTCTAGAGACACCGAATGTTTTGATTAAGCACATTGATACCATTTGAACTAAATAGTTAAAATTCAACGTTATCAAGAGTTAGACGACAGGAAGCAGCAATATTATTAAAAGAATCTAAAACTTCTTCAAATGAATAAACCATTATTAAGAATCATCAGAATTTGACCACCATTTAAACTTCGGCCGACTAGCTGAACACGGATTGTTGACCGGGTTACGTACAGGGATTGTTTGTTTTTTATTCTCTTTTTTCTTTATTATTATTATTATTTATTTATTCATTATTTATTTATTTTATTTTATTTATTTATTTTTATTTTTTTGTTGCAAAGCCAAATGGGAAATTGTTGAACAATGGTCGACCCCATAGAAGTTTTCGATCATTCTTTGGTTTTATTCAGTATGCTTCGTATGTAATAATATTCAATGGATGAAATGGGGGCGTCTAGCAGTACCTGTCTCTGTTCAGCTATGTCTTACGAGATCCGATTAACTCCTTAGGATCTAAAATGTTTCCACCTGCCTACGTAAAGAAAGTGTTGCTGCAGAAAACATAGCAATAAAACAGTACGTCTGGAATATATACATGAATGTAATCCATATTCTTTCACTCCGAGCTGGTGAATTAATCGAGCGAGTCTGAGAGTTTATATCGGTCAACGATGTAGGTGTTCGGTCAATCTACACCCTCCCCTTTCGCACATTCCGCACTTTATTGAGTTAGGTGGTCATTTTAATTGGTGCGGGCGTGCCGCGATAGAATTTATTCTGCCAGTTTGATTGCAAAAAATGAAAGGATGATTTTTCCTCGTTTTTTAACTTTTAAATGAAAGTCGAGAAAGAAGACGCGTAGAAGCTGCACACTGACTTTGACGGCATGAAACACCAGAATAGGACAATTTTTCGAACGAAAATCGGATTATAATAGTGTTTTGTCCGAAGATCTCAAACCCAAAGGCAATATTGTTCAAGAATATCAAACATATAAAACCAATCTACGTCAGATTGGCGCTTTTCTGGAGGACACTGATGTTGATCTTTTCAATACCTTGTGTCAATTTATATAAGCGCCCACTTATGAGTACCTTTATAATCTATAATTTGTTTCCTTTTTCAATTTTAATTTACGTTTATATATAATTTACATTAGGTAGCATTTATTTTTACTGTGTTAGAGTAACAACTCAATTTTATAATATTTTGTAAAAATATATTGTAAAAAACCAATGAATAATAAAAAATAAATAACCTAAAATGAAATAAAAATAAATAAATATATCCCATTTTGATCTGTCAACAACGAAACCGCCGGGGAGCAGACTATAGGATATTCAGCAGATCATTGGTCTATATTATGTAAGTCAAGAAACCCGAATAAGATCGAGCTGAATCATCTGAAGTTCGGCCTACTCCTGCATGCCAAAGTCGCTTTGCGATTCACATCCGTCTTGACGATTTTCTCCCCTACCAACATTTAACCCTTCTAGAGCGTAATCGGTTGGTCGCACAACGCTACGGAAGGTCCTATTCGATTCATCGGGGTTGATCTAAGGTAATGCCGTGATTACAGGGAGATCCTAAGATGATCTATGATTTTTGAGTCGTCTCATAAACTTTGGTCCTGTAGTTTCGTGGAAAAGCTTCGGACGGCGCGGCAGCGCACAGTGGTTCCGAATGGCAAGATGGACGTCATAACTGGATTATTCAAAATATTTCTCAAAGTGAATCCAGGTGTACCTCCACATTCAATAGTACATCTAGGACGCAAATGGTGGAATTTTAACCCATTGGGATCGAAACATTGGCGTTATTTTAGTTTTCACCTCAAAAACTTATTTCTGGTTTCATTAAAAACAAAAGCAATGCTTATGAATACACGTTAAAAAATAATAATTTATCTTTTTTTCGAATCAAGATTTTTTCTTCTTTTCAGACCATTATTGATAGCTTTTAGAAGTATATGTACCTATATGGCATCAAACATGTTGGGCTTCTCCCCTCTTCTCTAAATTTATGGTTGGAAGCTGATATTTTGCAAATGTTTTTCCATTTACAAAAACGGGAAAAATTAATTTTTTAAAGTGTTCAGAGCCATTTGAAAAATGTGGTGATTTCGGGAATACGAGAAAACCTTCATTTAAGACCGAGATTTCCCCCCTGAATGAACAGAAACTTCATAAACAGTTAATATTCTGAAAGTAAATTCCACGTTCTTTCCAACGATGTACTCATTTCTGATTTAACAGTGAACCTAAGAGAAGTTATGACGATTTTATGAAATGAAGACAAAAACATGAAAAACTCTTGAAAATGAAATTATTCGAAAACAAAGTGTTTAAAAAAATCTCAAGGAGGAACGCTTTGCAGGAACTTAGTTGTAGCATCGATCCCTAGAAGGTATTCAACCAAAAGTGTTGAGTCTCTTTGAATGGTAAATACACTTTTGTAAAGATTATAATCCACAAACACCGGTATCACAGGCAGAGATTGCCCAATTTCACTAATAACTCCTGAGATCACGTGGATATTATTTAGAAGATGATCATGAGTGAATTCAATTGAAATAATTTTTTCACTCATATTTCCTATTATTTCACAATAGGGGAAACCGTCCAAAAGAATAACTCTCATAGTAGGGATTGGAAGTCGTTCAATTCTGCTGAAATTTCAGGAAATATTCTTGATCAGTTTTGGAGACGATTTTGCTCAATTTCAGTAATTTTGAAATGAATTTAACTGAACGTTTTGAGGATCACTTTCTGTAGGCAGAACTAACGGGGGAAGCTAGAGGCAAACTTCAATGTGTTGACTGTCCAGGTCGTATTTGTTGTTACTGCAGCCATAAAGTTTCTGATACTGTGTTTATACTCCCCTCCACCATGCCGTACTAAGTAGTCAAAAACATCACCATAGATTTAGAGATACAATCACCTCTAATGGTAGTAACTATAAAGATAGTATAAATGCGCATTACTAATCAGATGATCTCCTGCGCTAATCCTTAAACACGATTAGCGTTGAACAACGTTTTTCCTTAAAAGAGAGAAAAAAAAAGAAAAAAAAAAAAATAGCCGTTTATTGAACGACATTTCAACGTTTCCTGATCCATCAAGAGAGACAACCCGGAATTAAGTCCCAAGCGGGGCTAATCCTTTATTAGTTGAAAAAATACAATGCCGAACCTTTATTGAATTAGCTGATGGAAAAAAAGACATGGGCAAAAACACTTATAAGCCATTAGTAAAGAGTATGATTCTTGTAATCTTGTTTGAGTGATAAAAGAGGATTAACAATCGTTAGGGCTCAATTTAAGTGTATTATGTCGTGTATCCAACTTAACTGATACGAAAACTCCACTTCTGACTCGAGCGAACCTGGTGCCCGTTTTCGGTCCAGCTGATCTGGAGGTTGATACAGCTGAACAGAAAACTTCATTCCTGACCAACTGAGCCGAGAGTTCCCTTTCATCTAATGTAATCAAAGTGTAGATTTACCACTCATGGTTTCGAATCACGTGATCTGAGGGTTCTATTTTGTACCCAGTACTTGAGAGATCCTTTTTTGGCCGGGCAGATTCCTAAGCTTCGATCACTGCTTGGTTGTATCTCGATATTATTATGCCATATTCGTGACTGCAAACAAACGTTATATCCTATTCATCCCTATCCCATCTGCATTTAGATCTTTATTATTGACTCAGTTGATCCGCTCCATCCATCTGGTCCAATCTGAATATATACCGCCTTCTTTGGTATATGGTGGTATGTTTTTTGTAGGTATAGCTGATACTAGAAGCAACACTCCCTACAAGCAACGCAACTCAGCAACTAGACCAAATAAACAAATTTGCAAGTTTGACTATATGTATGTATATATACATATATATATTTATTTATGGGCGGGCGTACCGTTCGTCGGCGTGGAATGAAACTTTTTGAAACTTTTCCCAACTCATTCCTTGCACTACAGGGATGATCATAGGCTATCGGAATCTTCCCCAAATCTACTCCTTATCGTCGAACTCGGGTTTCCCTAACGATGTCGCCCGGGTAAACAACTTTGTAATTAAGGAAAACCCGGTCATGCGTCGAACTTTTCATGTCAAATTTGGATGGGGTGGGTTCACGCGTAGAGAATATTCGATAACAAATTCAACGATACCAAAATGATTTCGGTGGGTTGAACCGAGCAGTTGTTATCCGTAAAGATAGATATCCAAAACGCCTTATTAACTGCAGCAATGTTAGTCGGGAATAGTTTTAACGTAACTAAGGTTATATTGAGGGGGCGCTTGGTTGAACAATTAATTAGGTACAAGTTGAAACTTCATTGTTGAAATTTGAATCGAATCCTTTTTGGCACTGCTGGGTGAAAATGACAAGGTACGAAGCCTCCTTACGTAGCACAACGTGCTATATCATTACCATAAATTGCCCATACCGGAGCTCGGGTACCCCGCGGAGGGGGGGTGGGGGTGGCGCACTATCAATCCAAAGTCATTCACCATCTTAAGTAGGTACATATATATAAAGCGAAGGAATTGGTACATGAAAGGCATTCACCATCTTAAGTAGGTAGATATATATAAAGCGAAGGAATTGGATTGTCTTATGGTTAAACAGCAAGCAATCTTTGAAAAGTTCATCAAAATAGGTCATTAGCCTCGGAGAATCAATGAACACAAGTTTTGCAAATGCACAACAGTTATTACTCAACCAGTCCTTATAATTATAAGGAAACTTCTTGAAACATATACCCAACAACTCTCCGAGTTTGACCAGTAGATTATGTTAAGTTGAAGTTATAAGAACTACACGTTTGCGTACAGACTGCTTTTGATCAGACAGCACTGAAAGTTATAGGGGACCGTCTAGGAGTTAACCCACAATCCCTGAAAACTTCATGAAAATCGGACTAAAACTTGGTATAGTTTTTGGCGTCACGTGGATTTACCATAGACACACATCAGACAACATAGGACATACCTACCTACACGGAATCAAAATTTATCAACAAGCTCTGAAACGTGAAAGCGAGTGGAAATTTTGATTTTGGAAGGCAAAAATTGTTTCGACGAACACAAAGCTTTCCTAACTTCGGTAGTGAGGAAAAACAGGAAAGTATTGAAATCCAAGATTGTTTTATGAATGCCTCAAAACGGATTTCAATGTACACAATTATGGAAAATTGTAATTTTTAAAGTGTGGGAGACACTTATGGTAGCTCCATATTCGCAAAACTCGTCTTGCCGTATCCGATGCTACGTCCAGTTGTGTACGTACCGACTCCATAATAGATTGGCCTCGTCCTCAGGTGGTGCCAACTCTGTGCCGTCCGAGAGAGCGGACTAGGTTTTGAAATTCTCTTTGAGTCGTCGCTGGAGATCTGGGATGCAACGGACGCCTCTGCACCCCAGTTTACAAGCGTGCAGCCAGAGGTCGCGCCAAGGTCAATCCCTCCCCTCCCCACCGTCCGATCATCACCGCCACTCGACACCAAATAGACCGAGCGGCGCGGCGAGCGGAGGGGAGGGTGCGGTGAGGGGTGGGGAGGTGGCACCGCCGGCGGTGCGATGGAGAGGGGAGCCGAGAATGCACTCCGCTCTCAGTCCTCAGTCACAAGTTGCCCTTCCGTCCGGACGCTTGGGGTTTATCGCACCGCCTTCTGTGACGTCGTGTCCCCTCGGCCCGTTTCGGTCGCCTTCGGCACCTACTGGCGACTAGTTCAGTAACCTCCGAATCACGTGGTTTTGTTTTTCAGTTAGAAGGAAATTCGTATTGTCAACTATTTTCCCGGCCTCCTCTGTGATTGAATTTTCCGTGTGTTGTGCATGTGATTGAGTGCTCCGACAGACCGACATGCGTCTCGTCTTCATTTGAGCGCACCTACAACTGTTTTCATCACGTCATTTTTTATTTGACTATGTAAGTTAACAATTTTCCTTGTCGATTGAGTAGGTATACTGTATGAATAGGTAATATTTACTCCCTTTTATGTTACCTATCTATAGTTAGAAGTTGCTGGCGCTCCAGAGAGCCGGTTTGTTGTTCCTAATCCGGGTCCTGTCCCACTCCTCCCACTCGCCTCGATTGACCTTGAAGCACCTCACACTCACATCCAACCTATGGGTAGGTAACGTCTCTGTGGTGTAGGTACATTTGTAGGTAACAAAGCCGGCCTATACCACAAGTTCTGCAGAGCCTGGCTCCGAATTTTTTACCAAAACCGCGCGCGCTTTGTCTCTGCTAACTACTTCTCTGATGAATTACATTGTCCTCTTCCGCTCTTATTAATTTTTTATTTCTCTAAATAGTATTACAAAGGTTAAACGAATAGAGCTCGAGAATTGCACACCAATAGGTTAATCTTGAAGTAACCTTTTTGAAACGTTTCTGTGTATAAATTCAATTTGGGACACCCTGAAACGATCACATATTGTAACATTTTTCCATATAAGAAATTATACAGCATTTGATACATGTAAATAAGTGGAAGAAGTACTTACCTATATATTTGTATCCTTTCGAAATTTAAAAAAGAATGGTCAAAGACATTATTAACCCTTTCAGTTGATAGTACGTATGTTCCATAGGGTCAGCAGCTTCGACCGTGAATATAATAAATTATTCATTGATTGATTTGAATGCTTTGAGTTTTTGATTCTTTATGACTTAATGTTTGCTTAAAAAAATGGTTTCAGAGTTGGGAGCTTGTAGGAACCTTATAAATAACATTGATATCTCAAGATTATACGCATAAGTCTCGTTTTCCATTTATACAAAACAAGAAAATTGAGGTCAATATAAGGTCATGATATTGAAGGATATGCCTGGTACTTACAGTGATGGATAGAGCTTGTTGGGGTTTAGAGTATGATATTGGTAGGTATTGAGTAGGTAAGGTGTTTGGCTAGAGTTGTTACCGTACCAAATCGCCCCGAAAAATGGAAAAAAACTGTTATGAGGCTTTTTTTTTTAAATTAGTTTTTCTACACTAATATACTCGTAGCCCCCGTGCTAGTTTAACCCCCTTCAAATTGCATGTGAGCTATTGTTCTTTACAGATATGTAACCATGAAGTATTGTATATAATACATATATTTGTACATATATATGTATATATTGCTATTTTTAAAAACCATTAATATACGGTACTATTGATCTGACGGCAAGAAAATATATGCGGGACCGTTTAGGAGCTAACTTGCACGATCCCTGACTTTCATCAAAATCGGACTAAAACTCAGTAATGTTTTGAGAGTGACAAGAAATTGCCTCAGGCAGACGGAAACGGAACCAAAATTCATCAGCAAACTATGAAACAAAAAAATAAGAGGACATTTTGATTTTGGAGAGCAATTTTTTTGGTTCAGATGTGTACAAAAATTTGGTACTTTATTTAGTTGGCGGATTGATCGTGAGGAGGCGTTTTTAAGGGGGAAATGTCGAATGTACAATATCCTCAATCGATTTTCGAATTTTATTTCTTTATCTGTTAGTTTAAAGCAATTAATATAATTAATATTAATATTAATATAATTAATTAAGCAAATTAATTAAAGCAACTTATTACTCAAGATGCATTAAGTTCAAGCCAAAATCTCTATTGAGGCTAATTTAGAATTACTACGACCTACCAGACATACGGAGGGACTCATGCCTGAGTTACTTACCAGTACGTCCCATGTAGTCATGCGCGGTAGAGTTGAAGATCTACGCAGACCGCACTCATCGGAAGTAATTAAGTAATAAGTTGGCGCTATATTATCTTGTAAGTTGCAGCTAATGACCCTTCTGGTTGAGGGGCGGCTCAAACCATTAAATTTAAAAAAATATATATATTATATATAACTTGTCAGTGTTTCTCCGGATCCCCCATTTTTCATCAGATATGATGTGATTGAGAATGCTATTATACTGAACAATTATCTATACATTTCTTTGGATCTTGGCACTGTATGTAACATGATTTTCTCGATATTCTCATGAGCTTTTCATGATTGAGGGTACGGACGCACTCAATTATCAGGACAGCGCAGGTTAGAAGAGATTATACAACCGTTAGAACAAGACCGTTATGTAATATTTTGCGGCTTTAATTGCATGTTTATTACAACTCTTTGTTGTAGCAGAGGAGTACTTATTTATTTTTTAAATTATTTTCAATTAGTTTCTTCATTGAAATCTGGATAAGTAAATGGAAATATTTCCCAAAACTGAAAAACTGGAAGGAGGAGGGGGGGGGGGGTCGTTATATTTATTTGGTGGTGAAATAACTAGTTGAAAATATTTTGTTTTCAACATTGCTCAAAATGTATGAATTCTAAATGTCGAGAAAAATGCATTACCTAACACATGAACTCTCACTGAAGAATGTCAGTAATAATTAATGAAATTGAAAATAACTTTTTGTCAGCTCTTGCTGACATAATTTTTCTTCCTTTTTTTATAACTCTTATCAACTTTTCTATACCAATTATTCCCTGGTAATTCCCATAAAATCGATAGCAAATCTTAAATGTCGGGAACATGTTCTGTACTCCTTACACTTTGGATGTTTCCTGGGTAGATGGGATTCTTCTCAGGTTAGTTCATTAGGTCAGTTGAAAGTATCTTTTAAGGGGCTGTACTTTTCTGATAGAATCCCTTACCCTCTGACGGGGATTACCTTGTTTTTCAATTTGGTGCATTCGTCGAGGAGTTCTGAATAAATGGTCCATGAGCCTAGTGCCATAAACATGAATGATTTTAATATTTGTTGAACATAAATAAAACTGATGTAACTAGGTAACTAAACAGCAAACAGGTGGCAGCCTCACAAAGATGCCGAAAAGTGAGCAGTTTCGAATATTTAGCCCCTATAACTTCTAGAACTGATTGGTAGATTTATACCGATTATGGAATTCAAAAGTGCTCATAGAGATCAAGTAAGCAGAGATGGGCGTATTCATATCCACAAATTCAGGACGCGGATTTGTGAATATGAATATGAATACAGATATGAATAAGATTATGAATATTACGCGTTATTCACATTTTTATTCTCAAACAACTAGCAATTTTGAACAAATTCCACGTGCAATTATTCTTTTTTCCATGTAATTTTTCACAGCCAAAATATATTAGTACAATAAAGTTTCCATCCACGAAAAAAAAAAAAAAATCCAAGCAGCAAATGTTTTACGCGTATACCGTCTGAAGCAAATTATCTCTTAGGGTTCATTTGCATTGAATATCGAAGTTCAGAAATAATTGGTCATATCACGACTGCAACCCTCCAAGCCGCCTCTAACGACTCGTGGGATCCAAATCCGATTCGGAACCTCCTCCATCAACACCAGAAAGTCAGAAAATTTCATTATTTTCTTTTCTAGACTCTAGTCACCCTAGAAGTCTACCATGTTGCTCTTCGGTTCGG
This sequence comes from Adelphocoris suturalis, assembly GCA_030762985.1. Lineage (NCBI taxonomy): Eukaryota > Metazoa > Arthropoda > Insecta > Hemiptera > Miridae > Adelphocoris > Adelphocoris suturalis. Next base: position 34,724,737 of record CM061045.1, read on the forward strand.
ATTCAGCACATTTTACGCACAAAGGCATTTGAATTTAATACCATTTATTGAGTTTTCCCATCTATGGAGCTCCAAACAAATACATGAATTTGATAAGTATGTAAAAAAAAAAAAAAAAAAAAAAATTTAAAACTCAATAAATGGTATTAAATTCAAATGCCTTTGTGCGTAAAATGTGCTGAATCCGAACCGAAGAGCAACATGGTAGACTTCTAGGGTGACTTGAGTCTAGAAAAGAGAATAATGACATTTTCTGACTTTCTAGTGTTGATGGAGGAGGTTACGGCTCGGATTAGGATCCCACGAGTCGAGTTAGAGGCGACTTGGAGGGTTGCAGAGTCGTGATATGACAAATTATTTCTGAACTTCGACATTCATTGCAAATGAACCCTGAGATAATTTGCTTCAGACGGTATACGCGTAAACAATTTGCTGTACGGATTTTTTTTTAGCGAATTTTTGAAGAAAATTAAGCTATTGCTCTCGCCTCAAAATTTGTAGAATGTGAATTTTTGAAAGATTTTTATGCAGAAATCCGTTTCAGGCTATTCTGAATCATATTCTGAAGTTTAACGCATTTTTTTATGTATGTATGTATATATGTATGTATGTATGTATGTATGTATGTGTCATTCCAGACGATAACTGTCCGTAGAATTGTGCTAGAAACTTCAAACAAATTTTAAAATGTTAGGGATACAAAACGAAAGTTCAAGTTCGTTGGCCAGCATGATCGGAATACATCTTCGGGTTGAAATTTTCAAAAATGTAGTCAAAAATTTCAAAATAGCCTGTTTTTTGCGATTTGTTGTGCGAAATAATTTTTTCAGCATACTAACATGTGGTATATTCGGAATCAGCGTAAAATTTCCTATAAGAATATGTACCAAGTTTTCAAAAATTCCAAAGTTGAAAAATCAGTCAAAAATCGAAATAATGCCGTTCGCTAGTTGTAAAAATCGGTAATATTTGCATGAAACATTGTCCAAATTCAGATTGAACTACTCTTATATAACCGAACCTAGAACCATGTTGTTTAAAGCGTAGGTAGTAGGTGCTTGTTTAAAAAAAAAAAAAAAAAAAAAAAAAAAAATGTAATCACAACTGATGAGTTTACTCTGTGAAATATTCCGTCCTCCGATTCTCTCGGTCGCTCTCTTTAATGTTTTACGCTCAACTGTTTTAGGACTTGATGTAGCTTTAATACTGACTGTGGCTTAGAAAAAAGTATGAGTAGGTACCTCCTAATTATTTTTAATAATTTGATTCCATGTTTGTCTACCAAAATCATAAACTAAAATTTCTCTACACGATCAATAGCGACTGAAATGTCGAAGATTTCTTCAAAAATTCGCTCATGGGGTCATGCTGCATGACTGGAATTTTTTTTTTTTTTTTGAGGAAGGGAACTTCATTGTATTAAATACATTTTGGCTGTGAAATATTACATGGGAACACATTGGTAAGTAATGCATGCGTTACAGGAACGTCCCTATGGATGAATTTTATATAATTTTGTTGAGAGTTAAAATAGGAGAAAAAAAAGTTCCAGTCATGCTGCATGATCGTATGAGCGAATTTTCATAAACGGTCGTATTACATTTATGTTAAATTCTGTTGAAATTTGAGCACTTTGGGGACAAATTAAAATTTTACTATACATTTTATAGCAAGTTAACTTTTTGTCAGTAATATTCCAATGAACAAACGGTTTTGTGGATTTTTACAATTTTTTCAAGTACTCATATCGATTTTTAGCTTATTTTAATGAAATTCAAGTACATTTTTCAGTACAATTTTGTGCTTAAATTTTTAAATGTCCTAGTTCATGTTCGATTAATTTTTTTCGAGTAGCATTCTGCTAAAAAATATAAATTAGTTAATTTTTTGCGGTTTTTTGCCTTTTTTAGTGATTTTTTAAGTACATTTTTTGAAATTTGACCAATTTAATGTGCTCAAAAAGTGTTGTCCAACGAAATCATCCTTTCTTTTGAAATGCTTGATTTTTGGCGAAAGAACGAAGTTTTTATCTCAATTATATCGAGAGTTATCGTCTGGAATGGCACATACATATATATATATATGTATATATATATATATATATATATATATATATATATATATATATATATATATATATATATATACACTAGCGTTCCCCCCGCGCGCGTTGCTGCGCCCAAATTAAATTTGTTTATTGATCGTAATTTTAAACTGTTATTAAGTCAATCGTGGGATCATTAGGGAAAAAACTGGATTCTAGATCCACTCAGCTGATCTGGGATCGGTCAGTTGTGTTCAGAAGTCCCTCAAGGGCCCACATACCAAATCTCAGAATCGTGGGATCATTAGGGAAAAAACTGGATTCTAGAGCCACTAAGCTGATCTGGGATCGGTCAGTTGTGTTCAGAAGTCCCTCAAGGGCCCACATACCAAATCTCAGAATCGTGGGATCATTATGGAAAAAACTGGATTCTAGAGCCACTCAGCCGATCTGGGATCGGTCAGTTGTGTTCAGAAGTCCCTCAAGGGCCCACATACCAAATCTCAGAATCGTGGGATCATTAGGGAAAAAACTTAATTCTAGAGCCACTCAGCTGATCTGGGATCGGTCAGTTGTTTTCAGAAGTCCCTCAAGGGCCCACATAAAAAATCTCAGAATCGTGTAATCATTAGGGAAAAAACTGGATTCTAGAGCCACTCAGCTGATCTGGGATCGGTCAGTTGTGTTCAGAAGTCCCTCAAGGGGCTACATACCAAATCTCAGAATCGTGGGATCATTAGGGAATCTCCGCGTAACGCTCACCGCGTGACGCTCCCCGCGTGACGCTCCCCGCGTGTCGCTCCCCGCGTGACGCTAAATATAAAATGTCGAAAAAAATGTAGTAGGCCGTCAAGAAGGTACCAGTACTTTCTGTTCAACTATTTCTACAACCACTAAAATTTCTAAAACCCCTTCACTGCATCCTTTTATGCCCTCTGGGTCAGAGCCCTTTGAACGGATTTGCACCAAACTTTACAGGGACAATCCTTGAATCATGCCTAATAATACCTGAAAGTTTCATTACAATCTGTCGAGCGGTTTCGGAGTCTATAGGCAATATACATATATACATACATACATACAGGGACATCCTTGAATCACTAATAATACCTGAAATATTACAATATACTATAGGTATACATATACATCCACTTATATATATACGTATATATACATACTTATATATATATATATATATATATATATATATATAAAGCGTTAAAATCCAGGAATCATTTCAGAATGCCTCAAAACAGATTTCGATGAAGAAAATTTTTGAAAATTTTTATTTTAAAATTTTTGGAGCCATTGCAATAGCTTTATTTTCTAAGAAAATTCGCTAAAACAAAAATATCATAACTTCTCGGACACCCCGGTTCCCGACATAATTTCCAAAACTAGACCAAATTGATGATTGAATTAAAAAATCTGACGAGAATAGTTAAAATATCATGATTTATTACTATTACCTCCTCCATTTACCCTCTTCCATAATGAAATTTCCTGGTATACCTTCTAAAACTAGACCGAATTCCTAGTTGAAAAAAAAAAAGAAAGAAAAAAAGGACGATATTAGTTAACACCTCATGATTTATTACTATTACCCTCTCCATTCACTCTCTTTCACACTTAAATTTTAAATTCCTGATATTCGATCAAAAACTAAACCGAATTCATAGTTGGAAAAAAAAAAAAAAAAAAACACGAAAATCGTAGGAGAATTGTTGAAACACCGCGATTGATCAGTATTACTCCCTCCATTAACCCCCTCCCATACGTTCCAAATTTATATTGAATTCTTAATGGAACAAAATGAGAATCACGAAAATTGGTCGAGATTTGTAGCTTTCGCAGCGCCTGAAAGAATTGATAATTATTCCCTCCACTATTGTGGCCTGGGCAGCGTCGACAAAATTTGTCATTTGTCACACACGCACGCAAACTCGCTCGTACACACATACACCTATGGTTTTTTCCCGGATTCGGTCTAAGAATGGTCTGAAACGGATTTGTATGTGGTTATTTTTATTTATTTATTTATTTTCGTGCTTGAGTTGTCCCCTACGCCCCTGGTTCAATTTCAATAGGTCGTCCCTCTTAAATAAGAAGCCTTGCCTGTATGTCCTAGTCTCTGAGGGACGTCCTAAAAATAGAATAAAAGCATGTGAAATGTGTTCAAAATTGCTGATTGTTTGTGAATAAAAACGTGAATAACGCGTTATTCATGAATAAAAATGTGAATAACGCGTTATTTATAAATAAAAGTGTGAATACCGTAAAAAATGAATAATTCTATTTTTTTTTTAAGAACTTAAGCCGCGTCTCAACCGGAAGGCACATATTAGCGGCAAATTTACCAGCGAATTTATTCATATTCTTATTCACAACTTTATTCATATTCATATTCACAAATCCCAGGCCTGTGAATTTATTCATATTCATATTTATTTTATGAATATGAATACGCCCATTTCTGCAAGTAAGATATGTACCCCCGTCTATCATTCGACTATCATTCGGAATGAAAATCCAACTGATTGTTGGATGGGTACACAACACGGCCCATGGTATATGAATCCATGGGTTGATGAATCATCCTCGTCTGCTTGCTCGAAGTGGATGAGTTGTTTGAGCAGACGTGGTTAAAAACGAATTTAGAGTCGTGTACGACTCATTAGTAGAGGGCTCAAACTTTTATTCATTGCGCTATAATAGACGAGTAATGAGCGAGTCCAAGTCTGCCACATCAATGAAGTCGGTTTTTGTAGCAAACGCAGCCCGCAGGCTCAAACCTTTGTGGGCTAATTCCAACTTAATGGAAACTGACTGAAATTTTTATCCATGGTTTTGATTGTTATGTGTACGGTGAAATCGCGTGTGTCACATAAATATTGACTGAGTCACTCTTGCCGACGTACGTTTGCCTTACAAAGATGTTGTTACTAGCGCAGATGAATACCAACCACAAAGGTTAGCTGTTTCAAAAGTGATGTACTGGTAGCCCACTGAAATTTTAACCATTGATTATACAGAGAAAAGATCTAGGTAACATGAAAAGATACATCCCTTTTCATTTTCGAGCGGAAGACGGAGGCCAAAAACACAAATTATGAAAACTTGTTGGCTAACCAACCTGGCTCAATCAACCAAAATTAGTCGGATTTTCAATTGCTTGTAACCCTCTTATTGTAGGAGATAATAGTCCTTGGGGTCGAATCACTTAGTTTTTCCATATTCTACAACCTTGGTTCATATGCGAAATTGCTGTTCTGGTTTGGGAATTTAAGGGAGTTAAGGATTGATCCCCCCAAGGAGAAGGGTCATTAGCGGCATTAAACGTATTGTCTAAGGGTCTGTTCCACCAACGAGAGTCAACTCCCGAGTCCAGTAACAGGATGTAGATAACAACCGCGAGTCAGTGTTTTCACTGTCCCACCATCAATTCTTAATCCTAGATTAACTGATCCGCGGATCAATAAGTTAACATCCGTGTTACTGTCCTGATTCCAAAAATTAGTGAACAACAGCTGATCAAACTGGAGCCACAGTATGTTTTGTCCGCCACAAATCTCCAAATGTAGAGATCAAAATCAAAATGAAAGATGCCGATCTACTATACAGAGTGGCGGCAAACATTACTCTGTGGCAGCAATGTTGATGTTTTGGTTGGTTACATATAGTTATCATTTCAGACTGACCACTTAAAAATGATATATATATATATATATATATATATATATATATATATATATATATATATATATATATATATATATTTACTTATTTTTATTTTTTTGTTCGTGTTCGTATGAAACTTTTTTCACTATCAAGTCTTGCGAAAAATGAATAGCCCCCTTGGATAACGATCAAGAACATTCGCCTTCATTTTTCTTTGAGTAAATACAAATAAATTTATTATACTCGTGCCTCGAGGATTGTTTATACTCTATAATTCATCAATAACTTGCTTTTTATTTTCGGAGCGTTGTAGGTAACGTTTGATTTTAGGATAAAGTGAGATGTCTCTAATGAGTGGTGAACAATATCCGTCGGATAAGAACTGACGGAGCTATGATTCCCTAGATACGGATCCGTCTTGTGATTTCTTTCCGTGTCATCGGAAAGTAATTTAGTGAATCACGCTGTAAAAACTATCGGTTTTCCCGTTCAAGTGCCAAAGTAAAAAACATGAAAATGCCAAAATCGTTGCCCATCCACTTTAATGCAAGTGGTCCACTGTTTTTCTACATATTCTTATTCGAGGAATTTCCACAGTCTAATTCCACGAAAAGTCGTCTTACGAACACAAATTCATTGTTTCTTCATTGTCTCGACGGACTAGGCAACAACCGGGCTCTGGTAACTTTTGAACTGCCATCCCGTTTTGAACAAGGTATAATCAGCTAAGTGAAATGAACTATGATAGATACAAACACATATATATTACAGATCAAATATGACAGCTCGTAGTAAAGCCCATCAGCTCTCAGGAAAAACAACAGGGACTGCACATTGTCTGGTCCAGGTAGAACGTCAACCCACTGAGGTGGCCTATGTTGGACTCAGAGGTCCATAAGGTCTGGGCAGTTCTCCAGGAAACGTGGTAGTGTAGATAAACCCCTCAACTCCCACACAGAACATCACGAGTGTATGCACTAAGTAGGTGTCTGTGCATAAGACGAGTAAGGCTTATGGGAACCCGATTGACCACTATTCGGTTTCTTCATGGAAGTTGGGTTACTAATAGGCCTACCTGGCACAAGTCCTGAAGTACACCACGCAGACCAGTGACCTCATCCTGCTATCGCTCATGCTGGATAGAAATGGGTTTATGTTGCATGTAGGAGATTGTTTGATCCTCAATGTGTATATATAGGCAACATCTCGATGGTGTTATCACCGACTACTCTCCTTGCAAAAACATCAGCATGTACTCATTGCCATGAATACACATATAGCGTTGCACCCACAAATGTCCAATGTTGTGCACTCGTATGCTTTGTATTAGGAGATCTTCGGGATATGTGTCCCTAATCATCTCAGTGGTACTTAGTGAGTACCTACGTATCTCATAATTCCCAACTCCTACCAACTCGCAGTATCGAACAGACATTGTCACTGCCCACAGCTCGGCAGTAAACAAAACGCAAACAGGTGGTAAGCATTTAGTGATTTGGAATTCGGGACTCCATTGAGCAAGGCCAACACCTCGCTTTTCAAGCCTTCGGTGAAAAGGTGACTTTGTCCAGCATATTGCTGGATTGCCTCATTGTAGTAGCGTCTGAGGATATGTGGGGGTATATTGCCCTTGACCCCGGCCCTGATGCAAAGGTCAGCACACATCCCATACAGGATCCAAAGTTGGGCGGGAGGCATTTTATATGGTACCAGAGGGTATCACTCTATGCTATTCCACGTGGTGAGCTCGTGAACACAAATACCCAAGGGGCGAGTTCGTATTTGGAGCCTCGAATATGTCTCAACCAGAGGTGGTAGGTGACAATGTCATGCAGGGAATGCCCAGGAAAATGGCGCTAGCGCTCATCAACGTAGTAAAGTGCTAGCAGATTTCACCAAATCCTGTGTGTCTGGCTATGCCCAAGTACCTGAAGTAATGCTGTCGGGGAAGTACTGTTTGACTTCAATTGACTTTGTGGAACACGCGTTTTAAAATCCATCTTATTTTTGGCCTTGGGGTCATGGGCTAAAATAAATTTATATTAAGATAAAAAATAAAGATTCTTATAAATTCGTGGATTAAAATCAAGTTACCCTACCAAATGAGGCCATTTGTTGACCGGTAGGTTCGGTCACTTTTCATTCTGTGGGGCAAGCAGCTGTCACATGCTATTTTGAAAAGGAGATTAACAAACAAGAGATGAGATAATAAAGACATAAGAGAAGAATATAACATAATGATATGAGATATTTGCAATAAAGCTTTACAACCTGCGAGATTGAGTCTAACTGGGAAATTTGGTTGTGAGTTCTCACGTTGCAATTCCCTCAGGGGTGGAATCCTTGTCTTGATGAGTTATAATGGGTGCTGTTCATCATGGTTTTGACACACTAGAAAAAAAAGAAAAAAAATGTGTGTGTGTGTGTGTGCGCGCGTTATCATTTATCTGTCCGTATGTCTATTTTGCTCATTTGTTACGGTGTCTGTCGGTGTGTATACACACACACACACACACACACACACACACACATATATATATATATATATATATATATATATATATATATATATGCACGTATCCTTTGAGAGTGGGTTAGGTCTGTAACTGATTTCGTAAGCCGAGAATAGGACAGTTCTTGGGATGAGGTGCTCTACTTGAGTATTCCACGTGCTTTGGGACCTGATGAAAAGGAACACGTTCGAGGCTATCCGTTCTCTCAGTTCGTCCTTTCGTCCTTTAGATAGCTCAACGATCTGTTGACAAATTCATTTTCCCCTGGGTGTCATGTGAATCGCGCATTGCTCACATCAGACGGTTGTCTAGTTCGAGGATAAATGCTGTTTGACTTCGAACTTGACCTCGCTTCCTGTAGTCGAATATGAGTTGTGGAGGCTATAATACCAAATGGATTGTTTAACGATTTGAACTGAAACTCATCAAACACTATGATGTTCTAATTATGTGTATTTTCCTAGTCCGTAGGTAAATATAAATAGCGAATGATTTGATAAAATATCCACCCGTCTATCGATTACTGCGACACATTCTGAATCATCCTATTAGTAAGCAAACGCTGCACCTAGTTATCACGTATATTCCTCTCTATCTAGTTTCACCTCACGGCTAGCTTCTCAATGGCATCTCTTCCCAATGAACTGTCATCCTTAGTTTGCAATACAATATCAACGAAGTCGTAGTTGATAGTTTATGATTAAGTTTGAACTTAATACGATCAAGACGATATGCGGTTTTTTTAAATTCAAGTTGGAAATGAAATAACGTTTAATATTTTGCTCCCGAGTCTACATATAAGGTAGCAGAAGCATTGTTTTCACTTTCAGGAGTTGGAAGAAAAAAGTTCGCCAAAACCACAATTATTGTCCACTCGTATTGTTATGTTGCAGACCATTCTCAATAACTTCGGTTTCGTACATGTAAGGTACCTTTGTGTCCGCAAAAAAAATTTCGTTGTTGTTGTAATAAGCTTAATTTTTACAGTTTCCACATTCGGATCAGATCAGATTTTTATGAAATTTTTAGGAAATGTGCGGATTAATGTAGACTGTACGCTGTGAGAGCTCGAACTACTTTTCCATATTGTACTCATTTTACACTGGTTTTTTATTATGGTCATGGAACCGATAACAACCACATCATATTAATATGCCACCTTCCACGATATGGCAATATGATTATAGTCTAATAGCGGAAACATTTTGCACGACCCATCATTATAAATTGTTGTTCATTTTTATGAGATCGAACCTAACCACCAAATTCCCGTCAGTAGATAAACCTGTGTATTCAGCAATGAAGGGCGTTTATTAGTTGAGGTTTTTTAAATACATTTTTCGCCTTATTCTTTGTGATTAAGTTGGCAATTCGAATCAAATGTTATGTTAGAAGAATGGAATTCCATCAAAGAAACGTTTACCTTGGAATTTCAGGTATATTTCTATAGATGAATTATGATACCTTACTTTGCTCAAATACAAGTGGAAACGCTTCTAGAAGAAAATTAATATTTATTTCTTGGAATTGAGAACACTGAGGCAATAACAAAAGTCGTCTCGCTGTTGCCTTTTCCCTGTTCTTCCGATTATCTCTTTCTGGATATAATTGGCTTTCTGTTTGAACGAGGTGGGTTATATATACAGTGGTATTACGCAACTTCTACAAAGGTATCTACAGGACCATATGATAAAGTTTAAATCAAAATCAAGCAACACAAATATCCTGCAATAATAAGGTTTAATAAAGGAGTCGAGCAAGTTCCTTTAAACCTGAAAGATACGAAATGCCTACGTTTACCACCGTTTCACTGATAACGTTCGCGTTTAACAACAAAATACGTTGCTGCGACATGTTTGTGAAACACGTGTTCCTACAATCATGTGCATATTTCATTCCTGAGGAATGGTTTGGAACTAACGAGGAACGTTTGGGTGAATGCAACTGAGCTGAATATAATTGTCAATTGTAGAGATTTAATTGACAATGGGCAACTTTCGTGTATTTTAATTTCTCTCTCTCTCTCTCACACACACACACACTCACACACACACACACACACACACTTTCTCTCACTAACTCACTCCTTTCTCCCTCTCTTTTCTTTAAATCTAAAATTCGGTTTTCGGGCCCTTGAAAACCCATGATTACTACATTTTAGCTCGAAACTTTTGATAGTTAGGACAAAAAACCCGATAGAAAATGAGTCATGCAGCATTCATTATGTTACGAATTTTCGTAAACCAACATAGTACATTATGCTACATTGTTTTGAAATTTGAGCACTTTGAGTGCAAAAAAAAATTTATATCTCCTAATTTCATAGGGAAAAAAATCGTTCTAAATAATATTCTGCGATCCCAAAAAATATTTTTAGCCATTTTTGTTGTTAGGTTTCATTGATTTTTTTAAACAAATATGAACGAAATTTAAGTACATTGTCCTGCATAATTTTGTGCATAATATTGTTTAATGTTAGTTAATCGTTGAAAAACTTCTTTTGATTGAAATTGTTATAGAAAATATAAATTTATCGTTTTTTAGACTTTTTAGCTATTTTTAGTAAGCTTTTATTACATTTTTTTGAAATTTGACCATTTTATTGTGCTCTAAAAATGCTGACCTACAAACTCACTTTTTTTTTTTTTTTTTTTTTTGAAAAGCTTGATTTTTTTGGCGCAAGAACGGAAATTTTATCTCTATCCTTAGAGGTTCTTCATCTGGTTTGGATGGACATACTCATAAATAAATAAATAAATATAAATAAACAAATAAAATATTTTCCACGAAAATTCTCTAAAAATGAATTCACGTTATAGGTGGACGTCGCTGAGGTTCCAGGCAGATGGTGGGTGTCTTGCCCCAATGACGTCATTCAGCTTTCTAATTTTCCATTATGTGATAAGATCTTTACGTCAAGCTTTACGGAGGCATTACTGTTTTTCGTTGAAAACATATACTCAAAAGTGAATAACACTTGTCTACCTAAATAAATTAAGTGTGCTCTCATTGTGGATAATACATGAGCTGCAAGCCTGAAGTGTTAGTGGCTAATCTATCACTATCACAAACCATCACATCGTAAATTGTCGGGTAGTCTTCATTTCGCGGGATCCTTACAAGATCCAAAATATCGTCGAGATTGTAGAAGAGGAGGGATTAGGCAATCGAATAAATACCACTTGTTGGGCTTATTATGAGGGCAACCTCTCTCTAATCCTCTCCCGACCTCACTGAAATTAATGTGGGCTCGGCCAGGCCAATCCCTTTCTCATTGGTATATTTTCTCCGCCTGCCTTTGATCGGTTTGACGGTCGATCACCTGATCGGGTTGTAATAGGCGTTATGAACTCCGTCACCTTTCACCGCACTGACGTGTTCCTCTAGAAACGTTTTCAATTTCCAGACATTCATGATATTGCGATACCGAATGCTGATGGAACGAGCGAAGCTCATTGTTTACGGTGAAGGAATGACAGTGGGGGGCTACCTTCCCCTCGTTGTTTCGTTCACACTCTCTAACAGTTGAAAATGTAGCACATGGTGGATAAATATAGGTCTACTTTCCAGACTTATAGATTCTAGTTTTCTCAGGGTTTTCTATAGATTCTTTATCAAATACTTCTTACCATTCAATTAGCTTAGAAAAATACAAAATGTCTACATGTGGTACGTCTGCCACATCACCAACTTCCCCGTATTTTCACCTATGGATATTGTATAGATCATTTAAATGTATAAATAGATTTATCCAACGTTCAATGTTTTGTTCACCGTGCAATGTTTTTTCCTACCATGCAATGTATTTTCTAATGATGGATTTCTTTTCCAACCCTGCTTTAAAAAAAAAAAAAAAAAAAAAAAAATGCCGTGCGCTATTCTATTTCGCCGTAACATTATATATTCCCCTTTCATATTCAAGTGGATCAAAACGGGTAGTTATACGAGTTACAGGTGTAGTAGGGTATTTCACTTTTTTGATTGTATATAGTAACACATGTATTTAGTTATAAGCTCTACTGCAAAATGTGATACCTGATTTGTGATATATCTAGATATACATCTAGTCATAGTTTTATTTCACTTTGCTGATTGTATATAGTAGCATGTACATAGTTATTAGCCTATTTCACATCTAGCCTTAGTTATTATTATTATTATTATTAATATTATTATTATTATTATTTTTAAATCCACTTAAGGGGCTACACAGTGGTCATCACTGTACCCCTCATTTTTTCACCCTCCGATTTGCCAGTGGAGTCCATGATGGCGCTCCTTTTTAGTCAAGGGTGGCAACATGGCTCCCCTTAGAATTGTGTCACTTACAGTGCCCCTTTAGACACTTTGTTCAATGCCGCTAATGACCCTTCTGGTCGAGGTGCGGGGAAAAAAAGTTATAAGCCTATTCTCCATCTAGTCTTAGTTGTATTATTTAATATTTGGGGTTTTTATCCGCTTTAGGGGCTAAACAATGGTCATCACTGTTCCCCTTTTTCCCCCTCCGATTTGCCAGTGGAGTCCATGACGACACTCCGTTTAGTGACGGGTGGCAACATAGCTCCCCTTAGAATCGTGCCACTGGCAGTGTCCCTTTATACACCTTGTTCAGTGCCGTTAATGACTCTTCTGGTTGAGGTGCGGCTTGAACCATTAAATAATTGAATGAAAATACTACCTGATGTGATCTGATTTGTTTAAATGTAATTCAGACAACCATTTGAAGAGCTCATACATCCTAGCTTCTCAGAATATTTTATGGAAGACGGATGAGAATTATAGTAGTTTAATATGGTGAGATATAATCGTCTGAAATAGCATTACAACATCAACCTAGGTAAATTGTTAATGGTAAACAGTACTGAATCATTAGAAGTTTGAGATTTCAATGTGAATGTTTGTTCTTGGTTTAAAGATTTTGAGGCTTAAAATTTAGAAGAAAAATGAGTTCTAGTGTGCCTAATATTGATCCGCTGGGGGCGGAAAAATGAAGATACATGGAAGAGCAGGTTGAAACTCCATTGACTTAAACCGATTATTTAGGTTACGTCATCGGGAGTACTGTAAAGCTATCAGATGAATTAGAAGCTAAAGAGTGTGAACTGTGCGGGAGAGCGATGGCTAGGCGATTTGGGTTCGGATAATTTTGAAAGACATGGGTTACTACCAAGAAGCTGGAACTCCGATTTTTGAAAACAACCAGAGTTGATGAAATACGGAACGATAAAACATTTGGATGAGCGGGAATAATCGTGAAGAATCTATTCGAAAAAAAGGAAATATCTTTCGAATATCTTCTTACTTATCTTAAATTTTCTAGGATATGTCCTATCACTGGGGGCAGCCAAATATTCCGTCATGCTATTCATTTGACGTTAAACTAACTCACGTCAGCAAATAGGTTAGTTTTTATCTCAAGAAACCCGTTCACCACTCGTTGGAAAGCTTTCAACTCACCTCAAAACATCAAGCTATCAAATTTCCCTTCCTCTTTTTCAGATAAATGTGTCTTATCTCTGGGAGTCAGCAAAATTGTCCGTCATGTTATACATGTAACGGTCTCGCAGCTATGGATAAATGAGAAATTTGGCTGCGTGAGATGTAGTTCCTTGTCAGACAAATCAATAGCTTCCCAACGATTTGTGAACGACTTTCTTACGAAGATGAAGTTGAACGTATTTTTCCAATGCATTTCACGTACAATCAATCGTTGCTAGGGAGTTTTAACTTTGTCCTTTCCACCCCTCAAGAATCGCTCACCACTAGTTGGAAAGCTTGGAATGAGTCAAATTCTCTCCTTTCCATAGGGAATGGAAATTTTATAGGGAGTCACATCAAGTAGATGTCCTAAGACAACCTCTATCGCGATTTGGATTTAATATTCACTCATTGGATGATGTTAAGGGGAGATGTTGAGATATTATTGTCTAAAATATCATTACAACATTAAACATGGTAAATTGTTATGGTAAAGAGTATTGGTTCATTAAAAGCTTGAGATTTCAATGTGAAATTTTGTTCTTGATTCTCCACTAAATATTCGGATTCTTGTAATATGTGATCATGACTTTTATAGTTTTCATCCGAATTTTATGAAATTCTTTGGGGTTGCGTGTGCTGGGGTGAAGAAGGCCCCCTTACAATTTCATAGTCTTCTATCAACGTACTCAAGTATTTATATCATATATTTAACCTTGGGTTTTACGGCGAGAACATCGTCTACGAAGGAAGAAGATTGGCGATATAATGAAACTGTTGGGTCTGTTGGTTCACAACTCTGATCAACATCACCAGTTAATGGGCGCAACAGCATCTTGCGAGGCAGTACCCAATCGCCCGCGTCTTGTAAACAACATGTTAACGACTCGCAAACCCTGCGCTACGTGCCGGCGTTTGCTAACGAGATTTCGCGGAGAGGAAAAGCCTTCGGTTGATTCTTGGGTCACGTAAGAGCCAGACCCAGCTGCATATTATGGTAGTAACCGGAAATACAGAGCGCCATATTTTGTGAAAGTTGATTTGTTCTTAATTGGTTAACAAAATTTTCTGGAGGCCTTGACGTAGTCTGCAGTCTTCGTCGAATTTGATTTATGGCCCATATTGTCAAATCCAACATTATACCAATGAAGGTGCACGACATCCGGCATTATACCTGTATATATATATATATATATATATATATATATATATATATATATATATATATATATATATATATATTCGTATTGTTGGTTCTTGAGGATTGGTCTATAGTTAGAAAAACTCAACTAGGCCGACGTTTCGATTTATTTATAAATCGTCTTCGGGACTGCAATATTGAGAAAAGAACTACCTTAGTTGGCAACATTTGACATCACATAGATTTGTGAACTACTAGTGGTACTCAATGGAATGAATGATTTCACTAATTTTTCTTACATGAATAGGCAGTATAATAATCTTATTTGTTGTATTATGAAAATATATCTTGTACTATGAAAAAACTGTTTACCTTAAGTGATTGCATTATTGCTGTATGTATGTAGACTATATGTAATCTGTTCTTCAGCACAGGTTATAACTATAACTCTCATAACTCACAATCATGGTTTTGATTTTGATAATAGCAGAATCCTTGATTTGGAACATAGTTACAGTAACAGAAATGTGAAATAGATGATACATATTCTTAGGACACCTAATACATGTAACAAAAGAGCAGATACTGCCAACTTGAGCCGTTGCTATACCAACCTCATTAAAATAACAACTCCAAGCAATTAGCATCACTTGTATCATCCATAGAATAATATACCTACCTAATATAAATATTCTTACTTATTAGGCTTAAGAAATATAATATCCAATATGAAATAATAATAAGATAAATATCCATCCTGCTATAGCATCCATAACATACAGTAGGTAACTATAAACAACAACCTTATCTCACCTTCTCAAAGTCAGTATCAAGCCAACAAGTCAAATCTGCTACCATTGTTATCATCTTCTTTTACCTCTTTTCTGTTATAGAGCTTAAGTTAAAGGCACTAGTTATTAAAGTTAACCTGTGCTGAAGAACAAATGACATGTAGTCTCCATACAGCAATAATTCAATCTCTATCACCTAAAGTAAACAGTTTTTCCATAATACCTATATTTTCATAAATACAACAAATAAGATTACTATACTGCCTATTCATGTAAGAATACAATGATTTAAAAATGTATTCCATTGAGTACCACTTGTAGTTCACAAATCTATGCGATGTCAAATGTAGCCAACTGAGGTAGTTCTTTTGGTACTTTTCCGTTACCCCCCCCCCCCCCCCCCCCAGTCTGTTTTACGACTTTCGCGACTGTTTCACGCCCGCCCAATGTTTCTAGGCATCGGTAATGATCCCTTTTCACATTTTAATTTAATGTTCGCTCAGTTTGAGGGAGTAAAGGGGCATTGGTGAATTCTTGGAAAAACAAGAGGGTAACGTCATTGACCACGGGCGCTGCGCGCTTGCTTGGGTCCACAATGTCTTCCCGATGAACCGATTGGTTTACTAACTAATCTCTTCACAAAGGTCAGGCGATAAGACAAAGCCAATGCGGAACAGATGATTCGTTACTCGATACCTATTTGTGCGAATTCATGTGGAGGCAATCAAACCACAACCACGCCAATTTGTTTCAACAAATCCTCACCGACATCGGCAACTTCTGAAAACACGGTAAGTAATTCGTTTTTTCCTTCTTTTTTTTAATAATATAATTTCTTCCCACAGCTTGAAATTTTCACCAACTCTACGTAATCTGAGAAAGAAGGAATGCCTAGAAACATCGGGCGGGCGTGAAACAGTCGTGAAACAGAGTGGGGGGGGGGGTTATAACGGAAAAGTACCGTTCTTTTCTCAATATTACAGCCCTGAAGACGATTTATAAATAAATCGAAACGTCGGTTTAGTTGAGTTTTTCTAACTATAGAACAATCCTCAAGAACCAACAATCCTGTCATGGATGTTAGTTACATCCATGAAGGAAGGTTAGAGAACCTTCGGTGAGGGTTATAATGACCAGTATTAATTATCGAACATTTGAGTATTGTTAGTTCCTATTATTTGTACAATAAATAACGTTCACAACAAAGAGAGTTTCCGTTCAATACATATTAGTGGCGCGGTCGGAATAGTGAAAGGATTCAGTAGGTACCACCTACAAGTTCGCGCTTCCTCTTTCCAGCGTAAATTCCAATTCCGGTCATCCTAGGACTCAGTTCGTGGGTGTCTCGAGTCGTTCATTTAGTGTTGGCCGTGTATTAGTAAATAAATTGTTTAATCCGTCAAATAACTAATAAAGCACTATGCAACCGGCGGCAACGACAGGACAGGCAGATGCAGCCCTCATTCGTCAAATGGCAGCAAGTATAATACAACTCACACAAGCAATGGAACGTCAACAAGGCACGCCTAGGACACCAAATGACGTTAAATTCGAACCATTTAAGGAAGATGAAGAATCTTTTGACTCGTATGTCAAACGTCTCGAGTTACATTTCTCCCTAGTGGGGACCACAGAAGATAACAAAGCCAAACTATTTACTCATTTCCTTCCACCAAAACGATTTGAGGAACTGAACCATTACTTGTATCCTGGGGATTATTCAAGTAAGTCTTATCAGGAACTTGTAGTAGTAATGAAGGAACTACTGAATCCTAAACCATTGGTGATGACAGCTAGATACCAGTTAGGCTGTCGGCGCCAAGAACCTTATGAAAAATGTGATAAATTTCTCATAGAACTTAAAAAATTGGCCATTCTATGTCAATATACAGCCGATCAACTCGAACTTGTTCTATTAGAGAGATTCGTGTTTGGCCTTCATGATAAGAACATTCTAAACCGAATCCTTGAAGTTCCCCTTGATCAATTGAACTTAAACAAGGCAAAAGAGATCGCTGTTTCCCTGGAAGCTGCCTCACAAGGACTGTCAACGGAACTGAACCAAACAGAAACCGTCCATAAAGTCACAGAAGGGAGTACTTCTAAGAGAGGTACAGGAACCAGTGATCACAAGCATCAAGAACCTAAGAATATTAATTCAGGAAAAGTACAGTGCTACCGCTGTGGTGAATGGAACCATTTCGCTAATTCATGTAGAAAAGAGGTTAGGTGTGATTATTGTGCAAGAGATACACATGTCGAAGTTTTTTGCCGAAAGAAGAAACGAGATTCGGATAAAAAGAAACAAAAGAGTAATAACAAATCTAATATACACCAAATCGAAGAACTAGAAGAATGGCCAATTAATGTTATCAGGACCCAAAACGGCAATGATGGTTCAGAACCACACATCATTACAGCCAAGCTAAATGGTCAAGAGGTACAGTTTGAACTGGACAATGGCTCCAAGAAAACAATTATAAATGAAACTACTTACGATAAACTGAAGGGTACACCCACACAAAGACTCTCCAAATCCCAGTACTATTTACGAACATACTCTGGAGATATATAGTAAAACCACTAGGAGTCTGGAAACCAGTTGATGTTTCATGTAATGGTAAGAAACAAGTACTCGAAGTAGTGGTGGTACCCAGCAACAGAGATAATATATTTGGTCGTGACTGGTTGTATGCTTTTGGGATTAAAATTGATTACACCAACACTAACCCTTCATCTGATGTCAAGGCTCTGAATTTGGAGAAGTCAGTTGAAATCAAGATTCAGACTTTGTTGGCGAAGTACGAGAAAGTGTTTCACGACAGCCTTGGAGAGGTTTTCAATTCGTCCATATCCTTGAAACTGAAGGAAAATGCAAAACCACAATTCCGTAACCCACGACCCGTTCCCTTTGCTCTCAGAGCCGGAATTGATGAAGAACTGGACCGCTTAGAGAAGAACGGAGTTCTTGAAAAGGTAACCAGTTCCCAGTGGGCCACACCAATAGTTCCAGTGGTCAAACCAACAGGCGCTGTACGAATTTGTGCCAACTACTCCTGCACTTTGAATCCAGCCCTAGAAGATGTTATTCATCCACTTGCTCGCAGTGAAGAACTGTTTGCCAAATTAAATAAAGGTAAACACTTTACTAAACTAGATATTAAAACTGCATACCTACATCTACGTGTTGATGAGATATCAAGCATGCTCCAGACCATCAACACGCACCGAGGACTATACAAATGTAAGCGGTTGATGTTTGGTGTCAAAACTGCACCAGCACTATGGAATCAGTTCATAGAGAAACTACTTTCACAGATTCCTGGTGTATGCGTTTTCTATGATGATATCATGATCACAGGTGAGGATGAGATATCCCATTTAACTCATATTGAAGCAGTACTAGAGAGATTAGCAAAAGCCAATCTCAGGCTGAATATGGCAAAGTGTAAATTTTTCCAGACTACAGTGGAATACCTTGGCCTGAAATTTACAGAAAAAGGAATTCTACCAACTGATGAAAAAACGAAAGCACTACTTGAAATTCCACGACCAAGTAACGCAAAAGAAGTAAAAGCATTTCTTGGGTTGGTGACTTTTTATGGCCGATTTGTACCCCATCTCGCAACACTCGCTTACCCACTCAATGCTCTCCTTGCAAAAAGTACCAAGTTCAATTGGTCTCAAGCTTGTGAAAGATCGTTCCATGGGATACGGAACGCACTAACTGAAGCTGACACATTAGCTCATTACCAACCAGAACTACCTCTTGTGTTGTCTGTGGATGCGTCACCAGTAGGGATTGGAGCTGTTCTATCCCACTTGATCAATGGAATAGAACGACCTATAGCATTTGCCTCAAAAACCCTTACCAAGACCCAAAGAAGATACTCACAGATAGACAAGGAGGCCCTAGCAATTCGGTGGGGAGTAGAAAAATTTTTCTTCTATCTGTGTGGACAGCGATTCACGCTTTATACTGACCATCAACCTTTGGTCCACATTTTCAAACCCAGGAAAGGACTAAGTGCTATGACTGCTACAAGACTTGTCAGGTATGCACTCTATCTTCAGTCTTTCCGATTTGATATCAAGTATCGGCGTACAGACCATCATGGAAATGCAGATGTACTCTCACGTTTTCCTTCCAAATCAGAAGATTTAGAGATTCCAGATGATGTTACTGAGTGTCTTTTTGAGGAATTAAAACAGCTTTCGACACTCAAACCAGAAGCACTTCAGCAAGCCATCTTGGAGGATACGTCCATGAGACTACTCAGGAATGAATTATTCAATGGCAAACGTCCCTCGCCAAACTACTCAATTGAGGATGGTGTGATTTACCGGGATCATCGAGTATGTATACCACTCAAATTCAGGCAAGATTTGTTAGAGGAATTACACAGAGGCCACCTAGGAATTGTAAAAATGAAGATGTTGGCAAGATCGTACGCTTACTGGCCAGGTATAAATGTTGATATTGAGAGGTACGTACGTCCCTGCAAAATATGCCAAAATAATGCACACGACCCAAAAAAGGCAGATGTCCACCCATGGAAACCTTCAGGAACACCATGGAACCGTATCCATGTAGATTACGCTGGGCCTCACCATGGTAAAACCTATTTTGTGGTGGTCGACGCTTTCTCAAAGTGGCCCGAGATGTTCCTCACGTCTTCAATGACTTCAAGTGAAACAATCAGGAAGTTGAGTTACCTTTTTGGTGGGTATGGTTTCCCAGAAACGCTAGTCTCAGATAATGGACCCTGTTTTACCAGTGATGAGTTCAAAAACTTCCTGGCTGGGAACAATATTGAGCACGTCACCACTGCACCATACCACCCATCTTCCAACGGACAAGCAGAACGTCACGTTCAAAATTTGAAAGACGCCCTTAACAAGATGACTGACTCCAGTAGCAACCGCCTGACAATAGAAAAAGCCTTGATTGAATTCCTGTTCGCGTATCGCAGGGCACCCAATGTCACGACAGGTGAAAGTCCTGCTTATTTGTTCTTGGGTCGTCAGATACAATCCAAATTGGACCTCTTAACCACCAAGGCACCAACCACTCCCATGTGCCGGGAGTTCGATATTGGTGATGCAGTACTCTACCGTAACTACTCGGGAGAACCAACTAGGATACCAGGGGTGGTGACATCAAGGAATGGGAAGGTAAATTACATCATTTCCAGTGGTGGTCGAACAACTCATCGTCATGTGGATCAAATTCAACGGACATCCATAAAGGATGATAGAGCCCCTACCTTGGCACCAACAATACAGCAAGTGGGAACACCAAGTAATTGGTTACCAACACCAGCAGCCCCGACAGATCCACAACAAAGAGGGAAAGAAGAACAGGCAATTCCAGTTGACATTTTTGGTCATGATCAGTTCCCAGGATCCCCTCATCCACCACAGTCACGGTCATCAGGAGAATTTGCCCAGGATATGCCAAAGAGGTCCACACCACAAAAACCAGCCGTTGAAACTACGCTGAGAAGAACAGGACGCCTCCGCCATCCTCCTAATCGCCTAAATTTGTAATATTCATGTTAAATATTTCAAAATAATTTATAAATTTTGCAAATTCTACTGCTTACTATACAATTTTTTTACAGGAAGGAGGTGTCATGGATGTTAGTTACATCCATGAAGGAAGGTTAGAGAACCTTCGGTGAGGGTTATAATGACCAGTATTAATTATCGAACATTTGAGTATTGTTAGTTCCTATTATTTGTACAATAAATAACGTTCACAACAAAGAGAGTTTCCGTTCAATACATATTAAATCCGAAGATTTAATTCTGTGTGGTCAAGAACCACTAATATATATCATTAATATATATTTATATCACTTATTGAAAATGACTCTTGAAGAGCTTGATTATAATCACAAAACTATAATAGATAACAGAGAAAAACGCCATAAAAACTATTTTTATATTTCGGCTTTTTGCCTTTTTCAAACGAACAAAGAAATTGATTAATTTTAGGGGATTTGTTTACAACGTTGACAAGGAATTTTAGTAACTTTGGATTTCGTTTCATCGTCTTATGTTGAGGCCTGGAGGATCATACGCACCCACTATGAGCTCTTGAAGCATTCTTTTGTTGTCGTGTGACGTGCGTGCGTGTGTGTGTGTATTTTTGTGTATGTGTGTGCATTTATGTGCGTGATAGTGTGCGTGTGGGTGCATGCGAGTGTGCGTGCGCGCGTGTGCGTCGTGCTTGCGTGTGTGTCATTACAGGCGATAACTCTCCTTAGGATTGGAATTAAAATTCCGTCCTTGTGCCACAGAAAAAAAAAAAATTCAGCTTTCCAAATGAAAGGGAAAGTTCTTTGATCAAGTTGGTCAAATTTCAAAGAATGTGCTGAGTGTTATCAATTATGAACTAAAACATTGAAAGGTTTATGCAACGGATATGCTGAGAAATGTTCTTAAATTGCAGTAATATGTGAACAAAATCGATAACTGCAGAAAATGGTTGAAATCCAAAATCTTTGTTTTAATAGCGGATTGTTATTTAAACAAGTTTTTTGGCCATGCGATTGATAATTAATCATTTTTTAGTGCTCATCGTGCTAAAATTTGAAAACAATTCACCATAACGATATAATACGATATTTTACGAAAATTATTTCATTCGATCATGCTGCATGATTAGAACTTTTATTTGGTATCATGAATAACCAGCGCTATATTATTAAAGGGCTAAAATACGCTTCGGATTCCGTTTTTACTTTGAAGATAGGGTTAGTGTTAATATAATGGATATAGAATTTTTACCCAGCCATGAAATACCCGATTTACTAGACCAAAAGTACCTCATGTGGCCGTCATATGTTGTGTATATTCTACCCTTCGAATCTTCTGAAACCACTTTCTTTTTTCCATGCCACCATCTATGTATCGTTATAGCCATCGATTATGCATTCATGCAGCCTTTTGAAGTCAAATCGGAGCGACGTTTTCACCATGTCAGCTATTATTTATTGAAATGGGATGAGAGACCGTTGGTTCCATTCACTGACGTCGCTACGAGGTCGGACAACGCTCGTATTTCATCCCAAACTTGTTCACCCTGATCGTTGAAAATTGGGAAATCGTTCTCAGCACGCGGCTTATCAATTTTGATTCACCTTATCTTCTTATCACAGTCAGAGTCGGTTCATTCAGCCGTGTTATCACGGCTCTCACTGTGAACTCATAAATCTTTAGGTGTGTTGGTAGTTTATTGAGTCATTTGTATCCAGCACTGAGCAATTAGCCTTATCACTTGCAGTTGTTGTTCACGGATGCAAAGAACTTGTTCATTCTCCTTCACCGGGTGAAACCTTGTAGTCACACTAATTAGAAAACCTTGGATTGTGTTTCCCCGAGCTACTATATAAAACATACTTATTTCACTGCTCAGTTTTTATTTATTTTAGTTAATATTATTCAAGTGTTTGTCTGAAACTGCGGTGGGAAATTGTTTGCACCTACTTAAGTTTTATTACAAGAAACTCAGAGTATGACTAGAGAATAAGTTCAACTCCAGGGCGGCAAAATCGTGGAAAACGTGATTCTCAATACCGCGAAAACTATGGAGTGTTGGCTATGTTCTATTGAGATGATACATGTAGATTATTGAGCATATTTAATTTAATTGATTAAAATTCAATCAATGAATCACATAATTAAAATTTCAGTTTCAGTTCTGAATTTATTTACAACGCTTTGAATTTAAATGTAGGTGCATCTTGGAATTGCAGACATTTTGAGAATCAGAATGAACTCCGAAAAACAGATAATTCAGTGGGAAAACGGTATTCCAGGAAGGAACTCCACAAATTCGTGATACGTTATAGCTTTTTATATCTTTGCTATTTGATCGCTTAGTAATGTCATATTTCCCAACCCATTAGGTGGTAACGTACCTTATAGTATTTCGATCATGTGGTTGGAACTAGAATGCATTTCCATTTTTTGGCGAAAATGGTGTTACCAAAGCAAAAGCACGGTTTGGGTCTGAAAACACAAACATTTAGTTGATAAATAATCGCGTTTGGTCATTAAACCATTGTTAAAACAGAAGTTGATAAAAAAAAAAAAAGTTGTCTATTTCCACGAAAAATAGTTACAGTGTTAAATCGATTTCGACGGTTAGGCCATCATCAGTAACAAACAATAAGTTATTGTTTGTTACTGATGATGGCCTAACCTTCGAAATCGATTTGACATTGTAATTCTTCATTTTTCGTGGAAACAGACAAAGTTTTTTCACCAGTTGTTGAAACCCCATATTTTATGGTAGATTATATTTCACATAAAATTTCATGGATAAATGATTCATCACTCGAATTTCTGAGTTCTCAAAAAACGGCCGAAATTACCTTCGCAAATTGTGAAATATCGTATTTTTAAAGATATATATGATTCTGGAATATTTTTTTCTCTGAATCAGATACTGATGCTCATTTATTGATCAATAATAACTAGGAAAATCACCAAAAGAAATAATATTTATAACTGCACCCGCCGCGCACTGTGTTTCGAATAATGTGTTTCAGGCGGAAAAATTTTCAAAATGAAAGT
Source organism: Adelphocoris suturalis (assembly GCA_030762985.1). Taxonomy (NCBI): domain Eukaryota; kingdom Metazoa; phylum Arthropoda; class Insecta; order Hemiptera; family Miridae; genus Adelphocoris; species Adelphocoris suturalis. Next base: position 34,748,968 of record CM061045.1, read on the forward strand.
TTTCGAAAAAGAAAAAAAAAAAAAAAATCTTCAGCATCCAGGGTGGTAGGTAAAAGTCTAAAATCGATGATATTTACTTGGAATAATCCTCTCTGGGTAACTTTATGCCCAGATTTTAACGCACCAAATAGAAAACTAATGTACAGAACCTCTAAGGACATTATTCTTCATAAATCTAATATTTATTTTTTCCCCTTCTGATCACCGTGGTTTTGACTGGGATGTTTCCCCTAAATGTTTTAACGAATAAGATTCTCAAATTTTGAATAATAATTTTTAATTTCCATCTCTTCTTTTCAGAAATTGGACATTGAAAACCAGTTGTATACAGTTGTCTGTCGCAGTACCAGTTCGGTTGTATGAGTAACAGTTCGTCATGTCTCGAAACTACAAGCATTCTTTACATAATTTTAATGCTGAATCAAAACCTGTTCATTCCGCAATACCCCGCAATTATTGATTTTCTCCAATTTTCGGAAGCAATATGCATAATTTGAAGCAGTGAGATTTGATTTAAAAATGGCCTTGAAACATAAAAGCCGAGAGAAAAACTATAAATTACCGAAAAACGGTAATTTACACCTTCCTAGTTTATAAATTTGATATTGAATATTCCATGGGTTTTAATGAAATTATACAAAATAACCATCCATTAGAGATAGAATTTTAGAGAGACAATTTATTGTTATCCATACCACAGGTATATAACAAACGTCGGGTAAGTAAAATAAACATACTAAATTCGTCACTCAATCTACTCGTATAACAATAAAATACTGCCAAAAATCGTCCAAATCAAATAAATTTCTGTGACAAATAAATAAAAGGAGAAGAAAAATAAAAAAATAGAAATTATAGCTCGCCTTGTATGGCACCGGCCGAGCCATGCCCAAACCGGGCCCAGGCCCAACCCACCACGGCGGCATCCCACGAGCAACTAAAAAAAAAGCTACCCTAAGAGGGAAAAAAACGACATGGGAGCCGCCCCAGGGCCCAGCCAGACCGACCCGACCGACGCCACAGCTCTACGTGAACGACATACAGTGTCACGCCACCGGGGACAAGATAAATTTACAAAACAAAGAAATATCAACAACATTCAGAGAGTAGAAAAATATTAAATAAGAGCGAAAAAAAAAAAAAAAAAAAAAAAAATTAAATAAGTGCACGAGTACAAGTTTATAAAGTTTCCTCGGCTGAATTACTAGATGAGATTGCAAAACACTTTAAGATTCGATTTACAGAAGGCAGAAGCAGCAGGGAGAAGCCAGAATAAGCTTATTATTTTTAGATAACTTCATCAGTGAAACGATCAGGCCTCAAAATGATTTGTTTTTCTCTTTAGTCATCTTATTTCTTTTAGTTTCTGCTCTTAGACAGGGTTAATTGAACCGCAATATGCATTACTATCGATTTTCGTGGTTTTGGGCTTTCTTCCATCAAAACCCCCATGATCGAAACACTGCGCGAGTGGGGAAATGTGGCTGTTTTTTCAGTGGATTTTTCACCAGGTGATTCGGCATGATAAAATAATTATAATAATATTCTTTATTGTACATAGAACATAGTTGTCCCACATAGTGTACAAGTGTACATAGTGTACAAATACTCCAACTTCATATTCGTATCACACATGGCAGTTGAATTTCTTTAAAAACTCGATATTTCACAGTTTTTGTAAAATTTTTGCGTGTAATTGCGGCCATAAAAAATGGGAGTTCCTATTTGAAAACGTTAGATAGCTGTCATTGCGCCACTATGGCACCACGTCATAATCAAAATCTGATTTTACTATTGAATAGTACTCAAAAAAGTTGTATGATATCTTCAAAAATTAAAAATAAATAGCGTGGGGGGGGGGGGGGGGGCACGTTGAACTGGGACACCCTTTAGAGTAGATCCCAATCATGGTGATCTTTATTGTACCTATATTACGATCAGCGATAAACAAGATAGTTTTACACCTAGAAATAGACGCTTGTCTGACGATGATTTGCAGCGGTTTGGTCGTTCTGTTGGTTGGAGAGATGATATATATAAATTCATCGACGCGAGAGATTTGTTATTTTTCCGGATCGCACTCACTTTGAGTGCCGCAATCTTCGCGTTGAAGCTACAGCTCAGTTTCTCCCCTCCAATCTGTACGTGACTCTCCTGCGAAAACCCACCTCCGAGTGAGAACTCGCTTTACGCGGGGGATAATCATGATGGAATTGCCTGTTAGGTTACCGACTACTAAGTTCATCAAGAGGAGGTGAAGGGGAAAAAAGTCGAGGCTCCGGTGCGGGTATGACCCACATCCCGAATAATTAGAGAAAAAGGGGGCGGAGAGCTTTTCACGAAATGTGAGGGAATAAAAGTGAGTGCGGTCGGGCGGGCGAAAAAGTTTTTGCTTCTGCGACCCTTTTCGCTCGGGAGAGGCGATGGTAGCGGTGTTGGTGGCGGCGGGTGGTGGAGAGGTGAGATTGACCATTATCAGATCAAAATGGTGGGGAATTCTCCGATGCCATCCGACCAAACTTGAGCGCCTCTTAGAGTCCTCCTTCGTCCTCTTGGCGGAACCATCACGTCTCGGTGGACCTTGAAATGCATGGTATAGATGTATATATTTACAGAATTAAAATTGTGAATTTACTCTTCAACAACAGAGGTGAGTTACGCATTTTTGGAGAGTGGTTCGTTTGGGTTACTACGAGACTAATATTGACGGTAAACTACCAAAACAAATTATTTAGCGGCATTATACATGGTGTCAAATGGGACACTGCAAGGTGCGGGATTCTTAGGATACATGCTGGTCCTCCATCAATAGAGGGCTTGCCCTCATGGACTCCACTGAAAGATCTGAAAATTAACAATATCTAATAACATTCTAGAGTAAGGCATCCCTGCACTCCACCACAAATGATACTGCGATGTCCCCTCGACACCCCAAAAAAAATTTAATAATAAATAAAATTTAAAAAAAAAGTGATTAAAAGATGAAAGAAATAGTAAACTAAGACTAGATGATGTATATATATATATATATATATATATATATGTATATATATATATATATATATATATATATATATGTATATGTATATATATATATATATATATATATATATTACTGATATGTTATATACAAGTTAAAGCTACGAGATACACACATAAATCACAGATTAAATTTCATAGTTCATAGTTGACCCAGGCGGCTCTCAAGTACAATAGCAGGGACTGGACCTTTGACTCTTAGAGGTCCATAAAGACAGGGGAGTCCTCTAGGAAGTGGCGGATGTACAGATCATCCCCGGGTCATAATCAAATAAAATTTCTTTTTGCTGTCCGGGCGATTCAAAATTCTCTATAGGATGTAGTTTTTTTTTATTTAATTTTTTTTAAACCCCTCTAACTGCATTCAGTTCGTACGGAATCTGTGTGAATTTTGAACTACGAGTATCAAATGCTGAAAAAGAAATACAGGTAAAATTTTGACAACCATTTTTCTCTTGAAAAGTTCACAAAAATGGCTGTCCGAAGGCGATTTCATGAATTTCCAAATCAGTTTAAGTTTGGCTAATAAATGGTTGGTAATTGGTTAAGTAATGAATTGAGCATAATAGAAGCTTTGCATCACTAGCGAATTTTCATGGAAAATAAAGCTAAAGTAGAATCCGTTTATAAAGATGCTCAAGGGTCTTTTATATTGACATCGTTATAAGCGGAAATTACTATACCCGAAACAGGGGAAGACAAGGGGGGGGGGGGGGTCAGAATTCAGAATTATTACTATAAATAATATCTATTTTCAAGAAACGTATACACAGCACTTCATCATAAAACTAGAAAATGTACTTTTAAACAACTACATTTTAAAGAGTAGTTTTGCTTCCGAGTCTACCGATAGGTAGCGGAAGCATTGTTTTCACTTATTTTAAAGAAATAAAATCAATATTTCCATTAAAAAAGCTTCATAACTTTCCTTTATCCCATTTTTATTCTCTTGAAATAAGAGCCTAGTGAGAACAAAGAAATATTTGTTTATTCAGGAAAAGTCAATCGCGTGATAATAGAAAACTGGATTTTTAATTTTGGAAAATTCATGGAAAATTGGAAAAATTTTTACTGAATCTAATGAGCACCACATTGCACAAAAGCCACTAGTCATGTATTTCGCGTTGACACATAAAATTGATTGGGACAACGCTTGAAAAAACAATGTTAAAGGTGTCACTCATGTGATAATCATAGGTTTTTTCTTTCAACTTTGTGACAATTCACAGAAAATTGAAAAATTATCAAGGGGGTGCATAGGACACAATAGCGACTAGTCATGTTTTGTATTAGTACCAGTAAATCGGGACAAAAATCAAGAAAAACTTAGTTTAGGGCGTCATTTACGTGATATCATAAAACAGCGTTTTTAATTTTTGGAAATTTGTAGAAAACTTGAAAATTGTCTAACTCGGAAACCAAATCAGATTATCGCTCCAAGATCCTTATATATTACACAAACATTGGAGCCAGGGCCAGCTTCCATGAACTTGAGTTTTCCATTTTTTTATTTTTTTAAACCATGAAAAAGACATTTCATATGATAATGACGCATTTATAAATTTTCAATTTATTTCAAATATATGCTATGGTAGTGGAGAAAGACGGAAATAAGTTGTGAAAATCGGAAAAAGTGTTGCTGCATTGAACCAAACTTTGGGAAAAGAAAGATTAAAGAAATGGCATATATATTAGAAAACAAAAATAGTAACAATAACAATATTAATTTCAAAAAGAATGTAAAAGGGCTGTCCACAACCTATCATAAACTTCTCACATGAGTCCACTCCCATCACAACTTATTTCCGTCTTTCTCCACTACCATAGCATATATTTGAAATAAATTGAAAATTTATAAATTTGATACCACCTTTCTAAATTTCTTACATTGAAATTTGTTCCTATTGCTACTTAATTTTAAGCTTCCTACCATTGGTTCCACCTACCAACCATGTACCTATCATTCATTCTTCATCTATACAACTTTGTATCCACCCCCATTGGTCAACCATTTTGTTTGCTTAAAAAACATCCGATTCTCTAGCCATGTCCATTCAGATACCACCTAACTGATCATCTACCACCATCTGTTCCATGCTGTGAATTCCATAGATACACTTAAGAAATCTGTTCATGAACTGTAACCACCACCATCTCCAACATCCATCCAATAACCAATAGTACCATAATTGTAGTTTATAAACAACATATCTTAGTTTATAAACAAGAAACTGTGACATTAGTATCTATTAATGAAGAGCAACATTGTAAGTACCACCAATAGCTATGTTATTGTAAACCTATGTACCTACTATATTCTCATACAAAGCTGTGATGTATAGACAATTGTGTCAACTCATGACATTTTTCCTGTATAGGTTTGTTCATCTGCATGAATAGGGTCCTGGTCCAGGACCGAAACGTCGCAGAACAATTAAAAACCTGTTAACAAATATCGACTAGCCTGGTCATTATCAACCTCAATTGTACAATTGCAACTAGTCAGAATCTCACCACAATATATATATATATATATATATATATATATATATATATATATATATAATGAAGAATAATGGATAAATAGAAACTTTATTGGCAACGCAGGGGGAACAAAACCTTGTACAAATCAGTTTCTGACCTCCCTGAAACCAAATCATTGAAAAAAAGTATTGCTGTATGTGGCTACGTAGGTATGTAATTAACATCAGTGTCACGGCTGATCCTGTGTCAGGTCACGGGGTTTGGTGTGGGGGAAAATGCGTTATTGGAGTTCGAGGAGTCTATAACCATTATGAGAGGTATAACCACTAGCGTCCTTCGGGCTGTTAGCAATCTGGCGGTCTGTTAATAGGGCATTCCCATTCCTCCCTAACACCTTCCTTGATCCTTAGACCTGGCGTCAAGTAGGCCCTCCCCATCATATATATATATGATTATGCTTCTGACACTGTCTTGTTCAAACTGCACAATTTTCCACCGATTTTTCCGTAGCTCTTTCGATGCGTAATACTTTGTAATTTTGCACACCTCTTTTTTTTTTTTTTTTTTTTTAAATTATAAATGATATATACAGCCATACACGTGCGTCATAAAAGTAATTAATGATGTAAACTTATTTTCTAATCAAACGATGTACACCTCTTTATCAGAAGTTCTAATTTTGCATTTATAGAGCGAGGAGAGGGGATAAAAGCTCCAAGAGCGTGTGTCTATTGACTATTTGTTGTGCTATTAGGCATGTTTCTTATAATTGTTCAGTTAACAAATCCCGTCGAAGCCCTTGGTATTTAATTCGCAAGCATGTACGATCTTTATGCGCAACGTCTTCCTCAGAAATCGTTATTCACTCAACTCCTTCGGGTTATTGTTTCTCGATATTTCTGTTCACTTCATCTTCACTTTCCACTTAATACCCGCTAAGTAGCGTCGTAATTTTTAACCCAACCGTGTTGACGATGTTACGGGAAGCCCTTTCCTTGCATGTATAATGAACGAGCTCGGCTTAGTGTGACATTGGGGTGAATACTTCGTTAATCACGGTTTATAATTTCTAAAGAGGTGTTGTTGGTTGGAGTGATGGGTTGAAAAGCCCGCGATCTCGCCTGCCCCCGTCTGTTCAATAATGTAACTCGCTCCCAAAATGCAGAAAAAGGTCTGTCATCAATCATCAAGGAGGTGGACGTCGCATCGTGTGAAGCAGTGAATACATCGAGTTCCACACGATTGGAGGTGAAAGGGGCTCGCTCGTATTGTCGTTCGGCATCATGTTTCCCAACCTCACAGTGAGGTTACTAGTTTACCTACTATAGGAATGGGCGAGTTCTATTCCCTACTTCTCTGATGTCAGTTGTTCACTTCAGTTCGTAGTAGTTAAAAGTCTTCGACAAGTTCTCTTTATTTCATCTTAATGTTGTAAAGGTACTATTTTCACCGGACTGCACTTAAAAATTTTTTTTTGGACTTATTAGTTTTTATATGTGTATTGTTTTTTACTTATGTCTGGATCATCTGCTCTATCTGATGTTTTAAGGACTCATATTGTGATGTAGTGAAGTCAGGAACTTATCCAATTAAATACCTGTTAATAAAAACACATTTTAGAATCGGGCTAGCAAAGGGGTTAATTAATCTCACCGATACACGTTAGGCGCGTGTATCAGCACTTCTGCTCAAAGAATTTTGTAATTTCGATTATCGAAATGTCCAGTAAAATCTCATCCTGTGTTGGGTTGTACACTACTTTCAACTTCATGAAAATAAATGTATATGTGTGTGTTTTATTCGTGCTTAAAACTGCCTAAATGGGTTCGAAAGAGATTACCAAAATTTTCCATTTCCATCATCAAGCGTTTTCCTTAATCAAATCACTGTCCATTTTTCTACGATCAAGCAATTTTCTACTATATTGCGGTGATCAAAGAGAGTGCGCGAAGCTTTGACCCACTATGGTAACCCACGGTAATGGTTTGGAAGGTAGAGACGCTAGCCTAACCAGAAATCTTTAGTGTCTTTGTTTATATGTTTGCTCAACGTCTCATTCCTATTCGTATGTCTAATGTTGGCCGCCATAAATTGTCGATGATAAGTTCGTTTTTGTCTTAAAGTCCATGAATCAACATGATTTTTTAGTGGTTTTTCGCTGCTGAGTATAGAAACCGAATCCATAGTTTTTATGTAACTTATTGTACTGGTACTGTCGTATCAGGATATCGAAACTCTTCACCAGTTACGGAATGGTACACAAGCATAACCCATTTTCCAACCTACGTATTGGGAGTTCCAGAATATTTCCATTTCCCTTCGGGTTGTATGGACACTTACCACTTACAAGGCTGTGGATGAATTAGACGTAAGCATCTTCTCCCGAATGCTTTCTGGACAATCTGTGGAGTAAAGAGAATTCGAGGATATAAAAGGGGGGTGAGTTGTTCACGACAAAAGCCACACGGATTGCGTGCCCGATAGCGTCGGTTGTTGGTTGTAACTTGGACCTTGTACTTCATTTCCTTCTCAAACTCTCAGCCACGTAGTTGAACTGATGCGAATTTAGAGGGTTATCTCTGCAACGTCCTGTATTAGGAATTTAAATGTACAATTATTTTCGAAATTTATTATTAACTCGATTTGGTCAAAGGCTTAAGATAGGCTCCATTTTGGAAAGAATCTGCCTGTAATGCATTGCCACTTATATGATAAATGCAGTTTATCCCATCTAGGTAAAAATCCGTTCCTGCATCTTCGCAAATCATTGGTCTTACTATGATGTTAACACATTTAATGTAACTGTGCTATGTCTCTGCCTGCCTTTTAGCGGGCGTATCAAGAACATAAACAGAATTCAGGTTTGAAAGTCTTCTTAGTAGAAAACGCGAAATACTAGGAAAACTTGTTTTGATAAATTTATCCTGCTCCAAATCTTGTCTAATGAGTCAACTTCAAGGTTTTTGGTTGGTGGTAATGTAGATATTTACAGAAGCCAGGGATATTGAACATGGGTTCGAAAAGGAGTACGTGACTCCTGGTAAATTTCGAGCTGTTATGGGGCTAGACTACGCTAAAAAGACCGGCGGTGATGCTCTCGGAAGAAATTTTCATTTTATTCATAACCGAATATTAGACTTTCGTGTTGGTTTTAATAAATTGTTGAGTACACTTACGTATTGGGGCGGATTTTTTTTCTTTAAACTTCTGTATTTATTTGTGTTTTCGCTGCCGTATATTAGTAAACGGGGCGTTGGTGTACACTACGATGTATATAATCAAGCTGATAAACATAGGGCTGACCGCTCTGTAAGGGTGCAATATACCCAAATGAATTATTTGGGCGTTCCGTGAGTATCAAAGCATCTCATTGTGTATCAATAACACGGGTGTTTGTTTGAACGAATCTCCAACTGAGCCACGTTCGGATGAGGCCGTTTGAATAATTTCATTGTTACCGATCAAAAGTAGGTCATTTCCATAAGGAACATGTACCTACTGGGCGATATAATGTAACATAAATTGTAGCTAAGTAGATACCTATATTTGCTCAACCATTCGCCTCACTGAATATGTTTTCCACAGGCTTCTGCTTAGTTTATAGACTGGAAACTATTCCAATATCAATTAGCATCCCCTCTAAACATGAGGTAAGTTTCAACAAAAAAGTTCACTTCACTCAGAAAATATATCATCAAATAATCATCTCAATCGTTTGTCGAAAAAGATTATTATTTTCCGGATTGTTTATGATTTTGAGAGCCAGGATATAATCTGCTTCATTTTGATGTGGGCCTAATATTGTTTTTTTTTGCAACAAATTTGTTCAGTCTCTCTGAAAGATAAGGTAGCCGGGGTTCCTAAACATGTTGAGTCTGGACATGCCAGCTCGTGCTTTTTTATTTTATGATTTAAGCCACACATCAACCTAAAGGGTCATCAATGGCATTGAACAAGGAGTCTAAGGGGACACTACAAGTGGAAAGGTTCTAAGGGGAGCCATGCTACACTCCTTCCAGCTCAGGCTTATTATAATTCTTGTAATCTGTAGAAATTATGATTTATTATTCCAGGACTTCTATGAGAGTATTATTGATATTATTTATGTGTGAATTGTGTTAGGAATAGAAGCGAATGAAATTAGAACATTTCCGTACCAAAATGGTAGCTTTTGTTATTTTAGCTATGTGCCGTCCTGCATAAATATAAGGATAGATTTTCGCAGACGATTACAAACTTCTGGAAACGTGCCCGGAGCCTTCAGTTATGGATTCCCTTAGCATATTCAGCGCTTCATTCTGTACTGAACTTAAAATCACGCTATCAGTCAAATATCGCTCATAATTTCAGGGATCGGGTTGATGGGGGGAAATTGAGTGCGAATTGTGGAATTTTCACATGCTCGCTTCAACAATTCCCTACATTTGTGAAACTTGCGCTGTATCCCCGTCCACTCGCATCATCGTCGGGTAAGTTGTTGCGTGTAGCTGCCTTTAAAATGGTTGGGGAGATTGCACGTGACAAACATAGTTATTAGAAGTGACCTCTGCTCCTCCCCTGACCACCTTCCAACGTCTTCCCTCCCAATTTTCTAACCGAGGGGTGGGTTCAGTGACGTCATTGGTTCTTAATGACTTAGAAATTACAGTTCGCTGATCACCCATTTCAGTTCACTAGACACCACCAATATAAATATCTCCTTTTCGGAACTTTTATTGGTTGCATATTTCTCCGTGGAGCGGGCACCAGAAAAATACACGTGTGAAACTGAATGCGAAATGATTCGAGTACTTAGAGGGGAATTTATTCCACTTGTGGGTTTGATTTTCCGTTCGTCTCTTGAATCAATACTTTCCATGGCCGGCTCCCTCCAGTCAACATGCACGTCTGTTTGGCAGCTGTCATCATACCTTCTCGGTGAGAAAGGGGAATAAAATCGAAGTGTCCCCTCCGATAATCCTGAAGTGTGTCTGTGTGTGTGTGTGTTTGTGTGTAGGTATGATAGGTATCTCTTCATCCATCATCGCTTCCTCCGACTACATCTAGTGTTGGAATTATTTTTATGGTTCTGAAACTAATTCTAGTCATGAGGCAAAGTACAGAAACAGTCATGCAGATTGACAGTTTAACAAATTTCCTTTGTTAATCAACTTGTATTTATGTTGAATCTTTTTGGAATTGGAGCACTTTATGAGTACAGGAACTGTCAATTTTACGGCAAAAAACTTGTTCTAAATAATATTATGCTAGGTTTCCGCCTATTTTTGTGAAATTAATGTACACTTTTCATCAGGGCTTTGTGTAACAATTTTTGAACAACCTAGTTCACAGTTAACAAAGTTTTTCTAAGTAATCTTTTGCTAAATATTACCTACTTAGCAAAACGTCGAATGAGCGTTACCCACGTATTCATTTTACATTTTTAAATGAAAGTGGATTCTATTCTAAAAAATTTGTTATCATCCGCCTTTAATATCAGAAATTTGATTTCAAAGTTTGTACTGGTGACGTCACACTGGGCGGCAGGGGGGTCTCGCCCAAGCGAAAGGAGCGCTTTGACGTCACCAGTGGGCGAAACTGAAAAACCATAGAAAGAAAACTATTCATCTCGGGAGAGTGCGGTTGGTGCCAAACTTATGAGGATGGAATGTTCTTCCATTCAATAATACTTGAAATCGTTTTTTCGCATCTATGGATACGCTCATTGCTGCGGAGTTCAAGAACTTGGTTTCTCCATATGTATAAGTAACAATTATTGTAATTTATAATTGTAATTTGTAAGTATGTATTCTGAAACGATTATATATATATATATATATATATATATATATATATATATATATATATATATATATATATATATATAATAAAAAGTGTGTGTGTGTGTGTGTGTGTGTGTGATTTTATTATTTCAAAAAGGAGAGACGGAAAACACAGAGAAAACACTTACAACTCGTCTGAACGTTTACCCCTCGGCGTCATCGGCAGACTCCGAACGTATATTGCTAAAAATATATATTTAACTATTCTTAGCCTATTTATTAGCTAGTGATTTTTTTAGTAGGTCCTTTTTGGAATTTGAGCAATCTTGGTGTGGTATTAAATATTGTTGTACAACGAGCTCATCCTCTCTTTTGTAATGCTTCATTTTTTTGGCAAAATTATGGATTTCCATTAAGAAAATTTCGGACGATTTCATGCTTGCATTCTTCGGAGCCGTTCCTTCGAAAATTTGCTGAAAGTCAGAAAAATAAAGTTTGTTTTGATTACTTACGGTTTCTACGAGTTGTTGAGACGTTTTTGAGATATCTACTAGTTGTCCCCATCTCAACCAGCTCCAACCTATCCTGTGATATTAATACGAGAATTAGTAACATTGATAGTGCAATCAGTGGCAAAATTCGTTATTTAAATCTATTTTTTCAATCTGTTTCTACTAAATCTGAAATGGTTTTCACGCAACAGGTGAGAACGTTTGAATGATCCATCAATTAATAATATGTGATTCATAGAATGGACTCCACTATCATAATATAACTGCGTGAAAACCAACATTTCCATTAAACAATTTATACTCCCTTTATGCAGCCTAATTTTTTCTTTGTCCGTATAGTCTTTATGTTCTTTGCAGTTGTGCTTGAACCAAACACGCTGATGTATCACCCATTTAACTGACTTGTTTTCTTTGCACGAAACGCCGTCTTTCCTCATGACGATCCCTTTGAATGTCCTCTCGCACTCTACCACCCCCATTGTTGCAAACGCTCCTGGGGGGGGGGGGGGGGGGGGGGGGTGGATGGGCCCCTGTGGAGAACCGCTGAGTTGTCCGACAAAAATCGCTCAAACCTACTTGGGCTACACGATCTCGCTCTACCGTCAGCATGTTTCATATGATTAAATCGGGCCATAAGATTACATAATATGAATACCACTAAGTATTTAATGATTGCTTATGGATATGATTTAATATGAAGAGCACAGCGGAGAAAGGCAAAATATCAACCATCCCACAAGAAATGAAATTTGAAAGTTCATGACCGCATGCCTTTCTTCATTGTACAGTAAACTTTTCGATGATTTTTAGCTCTGATCCATCGTCTTTCTTTCCTGTTTAGCTTGAGTAGCTGATTCTAAATTGCAATCACTGTACCTGCAGCTATCCTGAACTCGATGAGTGTTAGTTACGTATTTATTTTATATTTTTAAATTAATTTAGATTCCATTCTAAGAATTTAGATTCGTGCACTGGTGACGTCACACTTCAAGGTCTCAGCAAAAAGTGGGATACATCTAATTTATAAACCTTTTTGAAAATAGTTGATCCTGAAAAAGGCGAGTCGTGCTTAGGAGTAGTTGTACACGATCGCTATAGCTTTTTCCATCTTTAAATAATAAATTATATACTCATAGTAAATGTTTGAGAATGTAATAGTTTCTTCATTATAGATCATTCAATAGTGAAGAAATTATGCTTAATTCGTATGGCTTGGACTAATGATAGCCTTCTACCAAATAATGTGTCGCTGATTGGTTCTTATTCTTACCAGTCTTTATATTGCATTTGATATCCCACGTGACCTAGTACCTACATGGCCAGGGGTTTTTCAGTGTCTTTCTTATTTCACCGCACCTCCCCCGTTTCTTGGGCAGAGGTAAACAGCGATTCTTGTGAGCCTGCGATTCGAACTGGCACCTCAGAAAAGAATTGGACTGGGACATTGAGAGGCCTCCAGACCGGAGATCGAGGAGGCCGGGGCACGTCGCACCGTGAAATCAGGCGATTAGGAAACAGTCCTTGTAGGTTCTCAATAGTAGCGTGGGCAGCAGCTTCGTCCAGTTGAAGCCTTTCGCTGGCTCAAATCAAAAGGTGCCTATTTGTGTGGAATAGAGAACGATGCTTCATTGTTTCTCGATTAACTCGTGCGGACTTGTATCAAAACGTAGTCATGTGAGAGTTGTAGTGATCCCCGTTCGCCGGAGGCAATCAGAGGTTCCTGACTGCAACATTCTTGAATCTGCCACAGCCACAACTTGAAAGGCCCGTTGTATGAGATCATGAGGGAATATTTCACTCACTTTTTGCTTTTTCGGACGTCCCTATAAAGCTAGGCTTCGCCAATAGAGGGACGACCTATTGGGATTGATCCTGAGTGTGTGGGACAGCCCAAGCATAGTGCGTGTCTGTGTGTGTGTGTTTGTGATCAAATTTTTTTCGACGCCACCCAGACTACAATTGTCAACCGATTTTCATGATTCTTATTGCATTCGATTCCCATTTCAGTCTAGTTGTGCTACAAATCTTATGAGTTTCGAGGTTTTGGTGGTGGGTGGAGGGGATTATTACCGATTTTTTTTCAAGCGCTGCCACAGCCTCTCGATCGATTTTCGTGATTCTTATTTTGTTCCATTTTGAAATCGATATACTTTTGGAAATTAAGTCAGGATTTTAAAATTTCATAAAGAGAGGGGGTGGATGAGGGGGGGAGAGGGTAATACTGATCATAATGTTTAAACTATTCCCGTCCGATTTTCGTGATTTTTCATTTTTTTTTAATCTACGAAGGGTATAGTTTTGGAACTGTGTCAGGGGTTTAAAATTTCATGTTAGGAGAGAGTGAACGGAGGGGTTTATAGCGATAAATCGTGATTTTTTAACTATAGTTATCTGGTTTCCGCAACAGTTTTTATTCCTCACTACCTACCTCACTACTTTTATTTTAGGTTAATTTGGTGCAATACACATTGACACAGTTCATGCTTGATATACTTTTTTTCTAAGTGATATCCTAAAAATATAAATTTAACGGTTTCTCGCCATTTTTTTAGCATATTTTTGAAATTTGATCTACTTATTCTCAAAACGTGAGAGCATGCGCAAACGTAATATCTTTCAAGCATAATTTTCTCATTGCCTAAATGACCGATTTTGCCGAAACTCCAAGTACACCCTCCATAGAGTAAGATTATTTTGAAATATTTTGGCTATCTATATATTCATGTCAGGGATACGAAGAAGCTATGTGCCTCTTTTTATAGTACGTTTATGGTATGATAGCCGTAATACAATAGTCCAAGATTCTTGTTCATATCTGGTTAGTAAAGCTAATCTAATGATATTAATAACCTAATAAAACACTCCGGTAAGCAGTCAAAATTCAACATTATAATACATATTATTATCATCCAACAATAGGGTGTGCTCATGGATCGGAAAAGTTATTTGTTATTACTTTTAAATAAAGCTAGATGCCATCCTGAGAATTTTGACACCATAAACGCTCTTCGATGATGATGAGTACTACGCCCTCTACAGGATGTTGAGTACTACGTCACAGTACTCTCCTAGATAAGTAGTTGTACGTCATAGCATCCATCTTGTCAGGGCTATTAATTATTTGAAACTTTGAAAAATCACAGAAAAAGAAATGCTCATCGTAGGTGAGTGCGGTAAGTGTCGAAATTTTTTGGGTTAAATCTACACTCTTTTAAATTTAATATATTCCATTCATTATGATTTACTACGACAATAGTAGTTCGGATTATTCATTAGGAAAATAAATAATATTTTCTAACAAAACGACACATGACAGGAATCACTAGGAAATAATCGCCATTCCAAACGCAGAATTTCAGTTCTGAATTATTAACCATTCATACCATACAACAAAAAGCATTGCCATTTTCAGACTACGTATTGACATCTTCCATTATTCCACAGCACCAATAATTATTTTCAATTTGAAACGTCGTAATATATATGTATGGTTCAGTTATACACGCAGGGTGATATGACATTCTGAGTTCTCATTGCCTGGAGAGCAACACATCACCACTGGATGATCGACATTTTAAAATACAGGTAAAAATATATTCGAAGAATACCCTCTTGATCTTTGCAACAGTTAAGGTGTTAATGATTAAATCGATCTGGAATCTGCCATCATCACTTGCTCGAGCTCTAAAATACCTGAATCAAATGTCACATGATATGCAACTAAAATATAAAAAAAAAAAAAAAAAAAAAAAAAAAAAAAAAACATTTCTCAGGTTTTACATAAGCTCATGTAGCATACGTTTTGCACTCTTTAAAAATCTTAAAAATTAAATTGCTTGGAAACAAAGCTTTAAAAAAATCTCTAGTAGGAACTTTTGATCAATAGCAAGCCCTAGAATCGATCCCTGTAGTTTGTACCATTAGGTTTGGGACACCCTGTATATTGAATACAATACTTCCAAATTCCAACGAAACGTGACTTTCTAAATTCCATCGAAACGTGACTAGTTCTCGTGCCTCGTGGTCTTGACTGCTCCGTTCTGTTCGTTCTATTTGGAGGTCAACATCTACAAATCTGTTGCAATTACACCGCGGATTGCGGAACCCATCTGCTGGCTCAGCTGTTTCAAATTATCGAAGAACAAAGAGAGCACCCGGAAGGTCGGTACCTACGTACTAGATTCCATTCCATCAATAACAACTCGCTCTCAGGAACAAAAGCTGGTATTATAGTAGGTAGGTTACGTATCAAGTTTTCGTTGTTGAGATTGTGGTCGACTTTTCTCGCTACTCCCGTATTCCATTAGCTAAAGCGTCACATGTCATTCGAGAGATCTGGGTTGAGATAATAATGGTGGTCCTTAATGATTCCAGCCTTAATAGGTTGACGAAATTACGAATTGTGCTCAATTTCCATTTCTAACTGTTTTAATTTATTTTTCAACTAACTAAGAAATACCTACTACTCGAGTTGGAAAGTAGTCCATTGTGCATATTGTAGAATTACTTGGTAGTTAGAAATGAGCAACTAATTCTTGTTACTACTATATAGTATTTAGTTATTTACCCATCACTTTCTTAGTAGTTTAAATAATGTAGTTTACTACATATTGTATTTGCTAGTCAATAACTACATACTAACTTCTTATTCGCTGAGAACTTAATCAATAACTAGAAGGTGACCTAAATGTTGCTTATGGTGTTAGAGTATCGTTTCCCGTAATGTTTCCTCCTAATTTGGATGAGTTTTCTGTGCCGATTGTACATACTCATACTTACCTGGAGTAACTATACATATGTTGTAACAGAACGTTTCAAACAATATTTAAACTTTATTGGCTTTCGCCAGTTTATCTCCATACATAAATAAATTATGTTACTCTTAATTTGTTTGACTGGTGTCAAATTTATTTTTTGAGAAAAATAATGTACTTTTGATGGGCATTCAACATTTTTTATCAGGTACTTGATCATTCTTAAAATTAATTCATCAGAAGATAGTAACAACAGTAATTGAACTAGTAGCTTAGTAGTGGATGGTATAGTTACCTATATCAAAAGTAGTTAACTAGTGCTCAACTCTGAATTTTGGTGCTACTATTGAAAGATGGAAGGAGTTTCGGTTTAATTGCGAATTCTGAGGTATATGTAGTTTTTGCTTGAGTCTATTATTGGTAGTTATTGAGTCAAGTTAAGGAAATTTAACTATGAAAAGTTGTGTTGAAAGTCATGAAGAGGAGCTACATATGTACATATACAACTAATTTTCGTATATTTCTTTTATTATCATTGATGGCTATATTGTACCTGCATCTCTGAATTGTTTGTGACCATAATCAGTCGACAGGAAATTATTCGTATGGTTCAGCCCTCAATTACCCACATAATAAGCAATATTACCCTACTCTACCTACAGGTCTTGCACACCAGCACCTGTTTAGTGCAGAAGCTTGTGATGTGTGTGGTGCGTGGGAGTTGTCGGGGTAATGATCTGTCTATCAACCACTTCCTGGAGGAATGCCCTTCCTTATGGACTTGCAATTTCAGCTTGGAACCCCATCTGCGGTTGATGTTATATCTAGGCCAGACAAGGTTATCGTACCTGCTACCGAAGGTATGAGCCGCTGGGCTCTGCTACCAACTGTGATATCTAATCTTGCATCTTGTCACACTTCCATTTTTTTGCTTCGCTATATTGTAGATAGCATATCAGTTGTATATATATATATATATATATATATATATATATATATATATATATATATATATATATATATATACGAGGTATGTTCGGTAAGTTCGTGTATATGTACATGTCAATTTAAACTTATGTATAATCTAGTCTTAATATTGTAGTTTTTTATTTTTGGGTTTTTTAAATCTCTGTTGGGGTTAAATAGCAAGTGGTCGTCACTATATGTGGCAGAGTGCGGCGATGCCTTGCTCTGAGGAGTATTATTGTGATTATCCCCCTCTTCTCTCTCTGATCCGCCAATGGAGTCCACATTGGCAAAGGTCAACATTTCTCCCTTTAGAATCGTGACCCTTGCAACATTCCCTTTGACACCTCGTTCATGCCGCTTATGACCCTTCTGGTTGATGCTTATATGATTGAAATAAATATGCAAAATTATATTTGCTCTCAAGATCACATTCATTTATTGGCAAAAAAACCATAGATATATGTGCATAGATATGGGTTTCGATTAGCGGTGATATTTCCTATTCCCGAATGGGCCATCTTCTATTACTGCTTTCTGTGTATTCAAACACAATCAGAATGTTCCGGGTTGAAGAATCAGGAGTTTGCGTAAAATACAAGCTGAACCGAATTCAGGAAGTTCCGAGTTTCAAACCGCGAATAAGAATTTTATTGTTGTGGGTTGAAAATGCTCCAGTAATGATGTCACATGGCAAACATGAACCGAAACATATAAAAGCACTTGGACAAGTTGAAACTATGGAGACAATCGGTACGGAGTGATTGCCAATCTCTCAAGTTCCATTAGGAGCACGGCAGTTACACAGTCTCCCTAGTACCTAATGTGACTGAGATTCAAGTCCGTGAGCACTGCTGAAGTTATGGTGGCTGAGCCGCGCGTTGGGTGTGCAGTGTGTGGGGACTTGGAGCCACTTGTATTTGCGGAAATCCCCTCTCCCGTCCCGAACGTAGTTACGCTCTCCTCCATTATCCGGCAAGTTCAATTTGTAAGTTCACTTCGTGGCGTATCCTTGGCATATCGAGCTGATGGAAACTCATCGAGGCCCAGCACGACGGTTAGAATTGCGGTTTTGGCGGATCATCGAAGGAAATGAAGCTATTGCAATGGCTCAAAAAGTGTTTCAAAATATTCTCCATGGGAATCAGTTTTGAGGCAGTCTGGTGCGATTCCTGTTGTATAACTTTTTTTTCCATATAATAATTATATGTCATTCTACTCTCCTCAGCACTAGGATTTGGAAAGGTCAATTTTTCGCAAAAAAATCAAGCGTTCTAAAAGAAAGGAGATGTTCGTAGGACAGCACTTTTGGTTCCAATAAATTGCTCAATTTTCAAGAAGTATGTTTTTTATAATCACTACAAATATCAATAATCGGCTAAAAATCGTCAAGTATATATTTTCGGTAAAATATTACTCAGAAGAAGTCTCTGTTAACTAGAACAATTATTAATAATCGTTAAATTTAATATCGTACTGAATAATGTGCTTAAGTATCATTAAAATGGGCTAAAATCTACAAAAAGTAGTAAAAATTTAAACATTTGTATTATGTATTTGCAGAATGTTACATGGAAAATTATTATTGACCGTATAATTAGTGGTTAACGAATCCTGTGTACGCAAAGTGCCTAAATTTCAAAACAGTTTAACCTATGTATCTATAATACAAAAATTCGCGTATATGGTCTTGCTCCTAATTGGAACTATTCGTCCGTGATTCAGAAATAAAACATCGGCTAAATAGCTTCCCAAGTGTTTGTTTAAGCCATTTTTCTGTGTAACCGAGAAAACAGTAGTTTTTCTCCCATGTTTTACTGCTTCCACAGTCCAAAGCAGTTGCATGAATGGAACTCAGTGTTGATATAATATCAACACCGTGTTACAGTTTGATGAATGGAAACGATATTTACAATCGTCTGTCCTTCAACAAAAATCATATGAATTCCATTAAAATACTTTGATATTCTATTCTTATTACCCCCCCCCCCCCCCCCCCCTCGTATAATGGTGTAGACCCAGGACCCACATTTCTCCGCCGCGCCGTCCCCAACGCCACCCAAAATGGGTTCTATTTATTTCTACTTCTGTTTTTTCGAGAAAATTCAATACATTCACAACACGCCAGTATCATAACTGTATATCTTAAGATGTAAATCGATACAGTGAATTTACTACAGCGGGTGAAATCGTTCAGGAACTGATGAAAGCTATTTTGGTGAAACCAAAGTGCGTCGCCTGATTGTTGATAAATTGTTGTATGTCATTCTGATCGATGCCTGTTATCATTTTCCTATTCAGTAAAATGCTTTTATCTGACAAATGATTTCTGGATTGTTTTCCCTATTACAAAACTTCTCAACTTGGTATGCGATACTGCTTTGCGTGACCGCACAAAGCTGTTGTAACATACGAATGTGATTCACGGTTGGAAAGGCTTTCGCATAGTCCCGCATCGACGAATTTCCGGTACAAAGCTGCAGATTAATAGATAAGCTCGGAAATTGGCCGAACGCGTTTTTTCCCCCGACTTTACTTTGACGATTTTTCATTGCTGACGTCAGAAACCACAAAAGCATCCTTTGATCTGATATCAACCAGTCAATTATTATAAGTTATTTTCCGACTAGAAGTTACGAGTATTATCCAACAAAAAAAGACCCAATACGTTGGACAAGCTAACGAGGCTAGTGTTTCTTAGGTATCCAAAGTTACTCACTGACAAGTAGAATTCCATTGACGTGTAGGTACCTTCTCCACGTCTCTATTCCGAATTGTACAAAACATAACTCTCAGCTAGATTTACCATCATTTCTCAATTTAAAGTTTTTTCTTCACGTTGAAGATTATTGTGTGACTGTTCCCCACATATATGAGAGTGCCCACCACAAAGTCGAGCTCTGTCTCGATTATTTTAGGTGCTGTAGTTAGGGATATCTGAAATATTAATAACCGAGGGGAAAAAATCCTTATTTCAGCATATTAATTCACTTACGGTTTTACCAGTGCTGTCTCGATTCTCTATCAATTGATCATAGCGAACTTCGTGCTGCAGGCCCTGCCTCTTTAACGTCTATTATAAGTTACTGAATGTTGTTGTTACTAATTGTAAGTAGTGAAGTCATCAAATCTTTCTCCAAGACGTCCTTCTGAAGGTTGATCATAAAGACAGATGGGCTATCAAATTGGTCCAAGGGAGTGTGGGACAAGGATGAGAGTTAAAATAACAGAATACAAATCCATTTCAGACCGTTCTTAGACCGAATCCGTTGAAACACCATTGGTGTTTGTGTGTGTGTGTGTGTGTGTGTGTGTGTATTTGTGTGTGTTGGTGTGAGTTAATGTGTGTGAGAATAGGTTTGACGGATTTTTTCGTCGCTGCCCAAAGCCAACTTCATACAAGTGTGCAAAATACGATTCTTAACCGATTTTTTTAAAGAATGTTTTGTGAATATCATTAGGTATTTGTTTTAGTTTTGGAACATAGGTATTTAGGGAGATTCAAATTGCATTATGGAAGATTGTTAATGGAGGTGGTGGTGGTGTTAAATCGATAATCTAACTTTTGAGAATAGTTTTTTTTTTTTCGATCCAGATGTCATACGAACTAAATCACTCGCGACCAGATTTCATTCCAGTTATTCAGTTGATTATCCTAATTAATTTCTGTTTACCTTGGGTGTTTCAAATTTACCAATTTACCACTTACTCCCAAGTGGAGGGCATAATTCCGGTAAATCATGATACTTATTTTATTTTCCCCCATCTATAATCCGTTTCTCTATATAATTTTTAAGTGTAGATAAGCAAAAATTGGGGATTTTGTTTTGGTTTTTGATGGGGTGGAGAAGTGAGGGAGGGAAAAATGAGCTGTACTATTTACACTATTCTCACCAGATTTTCGTGATTTTCTTTCGTCTCATTGTGAATTGGGGGGCGAGAGGGGAAAATGCCGATAAATCGTATGATCCTAGACGTAGAGACGTCCGTGTATTGTATGCATTAAGATATAAATAGGTTTAGTGGCATAACTAGGCACGTTGCTCACTAAACTAAAGTAGTTGAAACTTCATATCAATCCCTAATTCCAAATAAAAACTAATTAATACGTGGAGTTTCCTCTTAGGGCCTTCGTGCGTTGCTTGGTACCGGCGATATTGATTGTCGGCACTTGGAACTCTGTTCCGCTTCCTTTGGAATGCCGTACGAAGGCCGTATAAACCGTGCGAGGATCGGGGGCATTCTTTAGTGCATACAGCCCCTCTAGGTGGGCGTGTTGTATTATTAGTATTGAAAAGACAGGCTGCGTGCTGATGCGTGACGCCGCATAAGGCCAGATGGCTTATCACGTTGCTCCCCTTTTATTATGGCCGGCCGCAGTGCTCTAGTTGAGATCTCTCCGAGTTCGGCCCGAACTAAAATCCTTCTTTGCGGGCCCATAATAATTGTTCGAGGAAACCTCGCCACTTTCCTCCTCAGTTTCAGGAGCCTCTTTTCCATCCGCGTCTCGCAGTATTTCTTCTTCTCACAACTTCCTTCTTTTGAGCAGCAGACCGCCCCCCACCTCGCCCTGCCACCGTCTTGGCGTCGACTGAAATAAAAGGATTCACTCGTCTTTACTTCCTCTTTCTAAGAAAGGACTTTCACTTTGTGGTTACCAGCGGTTCTCTGACACAACTTTTCAAAGTAATAAAATATTAATTGCTTCTATTGTTTGAGGGTGGTAGGGGAATGAGATTACCTCCATCATGAAATTTTACTGATGTATGAAAGCCAACGGAAGGAGCTAACTTCGCAACAGAGGCTTACAATCATAATCGCTACCCACCTACCTACAAGAGTACTTTCAAATTTTTATAATGTTGGCTGGGTCAAAATTTTGATCTTCTGCTTTAGCCCTTTAAAGTCAACAAATAAAAATGATGTATTGGCATATATTCAACTACTACTAACCTATTACACTGGTTCTTAAGTCTAGTTGGGAATTAAGAATCGGGAACCCGATAGATTAAAATTAATTTTCGGTCTTGAATGGGTCAGCACAGGAAAATATTTTTATGATAAGTTCATTTTTCATTTAATTTTTTATATAAAACAGATTTGAATTCCCCACTATACTTACATCTCTATCTCTATCTATACTATTTATAAGAATGAAACTCCGTTTGTCTGTTTGTCTGTCGTGTCTATGCACGGCCAAACGGCTGAGTGGGCCGGATCTACGAGTGGGGGGATCTTCTTGGGATTTTCCAAAAGTGGGAGCAAGCGAATTTAAAATTGTTTAATCCCACCCGAACCATGGGCCGTAGGGCGGGAGGGGGGTCGAAGTAAGAATTAATGTGTTCTTTTTGGACTTCCCCGCTTCCCCTACCCCTCTAAACGGCCGTTGACAATTCCGGAAAAATACGGGTTTCGTAGGTTTTCCTACGAGGAAGACGACGGCGCGATCGGATCGCAAAAAAAGTATCGGGAAATGCGTCAAAAAAATGCGAGAGTACGGACCCGTTTTCTCGAAAAGTCCGCCGAAAAACTTGGTTTTTTCCGATTAAAATATACCCCATAAAGGTACGTTTTTCGGAACGGTTTTCGCGGGCGAAATACAGCTTTGGGTCCGCCGAATCTGAATCCGAAATCGGATATCGAAAAAAGTGACGGGCAGTCGGTCAAATTGCGAGGGGAAGCGAGACTAAGCTATTAAAATGAGAAATTATATGTGCTGTGGACGCGAGAAGGCTCTAGGAAGACAGACGTGTTTGGGGTTCGATAACTCAGGTACAGGTTTCGGTGTTTGGGTGTTGCGAGCAGGTACACATAGGTACCTTGCGAGCGAAGCGAGAGCCATTTCAACAGAATAAATTCGGATTTTTTCCCACAAATATACAGCAATACCTTGCGAGCGAAGCGAGCAACATCCCCGAATAAACTTTTCGTGGTTCCAGGTAGTTTTATAAGATTTAATTTGTTTGTAAGAATTCCCAACTGAAAAAAACGTCTGCCAAGTTGGGTGGGCAGTATAACTTCCTCAAGGATATACAGGTATACCTTACGAGCGAAGTGAGCAACATCCCCTAATAAAATTTCCGTGGTTCCACGTAGTTTTATAAGATTTAATTTGTTTGTAAGAATTTCCAACAGAAAAAAACGTCTGCCAAGTTGGGTGGGCAGTATAACTTCCTCAAGCGACCGGAGCGAGCAACATCCCCTACAGAAAGTTAAAACTACCCTTAGAGATCTACCGTTTGCGAGCAACATCCCCTACACGTTTCAATTGTAATACATCGCATGTATACAGCCACACTTTGCAAGCGAAGCGAGCAACATTCCCTACATGCCACACTTTGCGAGCGAAGCGAGCAATATTCCCTACATGCCACACTTTGCGAGCGAAGCGAGCAATTTAATGGGGGGTCCGGGGGGCTTGCCCCCCGGCTGGACGTGGAGGCGAGCGTAGCGAGCCGGAGCGGCTAGTTATTTATAAGAATGAAACTGCGTTTGTCTGTTTGTCTGTCGTGTCTATGCACGGCCAAACGGCTGAGTGGGCCGGATATACGAGTGGGGGGATCTTCTTGGGATTTTCCAAAAGTGGGAGCGAGCGAATTTAAAATTGTTTAATCCCACCCGAACCATGGGCCGTAGGGCGGGAGGGGGGTCGAAGTTCCGGTTAATGTTCGCTTTTTGGACTTCCCCGCTTCCCCTACCCCTCTAAACGGCCGTTGACAATTCCGGAAAAATACGGGTTTCGTAGGTTTTCCTACGAGGAAGACGACGGCGCGATCGGATCGCGAAAAAAGTATCGGGAAATGCGTCAAAAAAATGCGAGAGTACGGACCCGTTTTCTCGAAAAGTCCGCCGAAAAAATTGGTTTTTTCCCATTAAAATATACCCCATAAAGGTACGTTTTTCGGAACGGTTTTCGAAGGCGAAATACAACTTTGGGTCCGCCGAATCTGAATCCGAAATCGGATATCGAAAAAAGTGACGGGCAGTCGGTCAAATTGCGAGCGGAAGCGAGGGGAACCGTTTAATATGAGAAATTAATCGACCACGGGCCGCCGTTACACAACGTTGCTTACCTGAAAGGGACGCGATGACTCACAGGGGACTCACTACGCACTTGACTCATTTCAACGGAATTTCATACGGGTATTTCCCAACACCTATGCAGCAATACCTTGCGAGCGAAGCGAGCAACATTCCCTAATAAATTTTCCGTGGTTCCACGTAGTTTTATAAGATTTAATTTGTTTGTAAGAATTTCCAACAGAAAAAAACGTCTGCCAAGTTGGGTGGGCAGTATAACTTCCTCAAGCGAGCGAAGCGAGCAGCATCCCCTACAGAAGTTAAACCTACCCTTAGGGACCTACCGTTTGCGAGCGAAGCGAGCAACATCCCCTACATGTTTCAATTGTAACACATCGCATGTGTACAGACACACCTTGCGAGCGAAGCGAGCAACATGATGGGGGGTTCCAGGGCTTTTGTTTGCGAGTTAAGCGAGCAACATGCCTTACACACCCTTAGGGATGTACCGTTTGCGAGCGAAGCGAGCAACATCCCTCATATGCCACACTTTGCGAGCGAAGCGAGCAACATTCCCTACATGCCACACTTTGCGAGCGAAGCGAGCAACATTCCCTACATGTCACTCTTTGCGAGCGAAGCGAGCAATTTGATGGGGGGTCCGGGGGGCTTGCCCTTCGGCTGGACGTGGAGGCGAGCGTAGCGAGCCAGAGCGGCTAGTTATTTATAAGAATGAGACTCCGTCTGTCTGTCGTGTCTATGCACGGCCAAACGGCTGAGTGGGGGGAGTGTACAAGTGGGGGGATCTTCTTGAGGTTTTCGAAAGGTGGAACGAGCGAATTTAAAATTGTCTAATCCCAGCCGAACCATGGGCCGTAGGGCGGGAGGGGGGTCGAAGTAAGAATTAATGTGCGCTTTTTGGACTTCCCTGCTTCCCCTACCCCTCTAAACGGCCGTTGACAATTCCGGAAAAATACGGGTTTCGTAGGTTTTCCTACGAGGAAGACGACGGCGCGATCCGATCGCGAAAAAAGTATCGGGAAATGCGTCAAAAAAATGCGAGAGTACGGACCCGTTTTCTCGAAAAGTCCGCCGAAAAACTTGGTTTTTTCCGATTAAAATATACCCCATAAAGGTACGTTTTTCGGAACGGTTTTTGCGGGCGAAATACAGCTTTGGGTCCGCCGAATCTGAATCCGAAATCGGATATCGAAAAAAGTGACGGGCAGTCGGTCAAATTGTGAGCGGAAGCGAGGGGAACCGTTTAATATGAGAAATTAATCGACCCGGGCGCCCGTTTTACAATATGTAATAATCACCAAACGTGATCGGCTTGAATCCGCGAAAACAAAGTCCATAATGTTAGATAAATCTCAATTACAGATTTTTTCTCACTAACGCTCACTCTTCCCGCACGCTTCCTTACCTGACTTCTTGTTATTCATAACCTGACTTAGTTTCAATTTATTAATGTCGTCATTTACAGAAAAAAGTTAATTGACTTTTATGCATGTCAACAAACCTATTACATTGGTAAGTAAGTCTTGATGAGTATCTGGAATAGGGGAAATGATGAGTTGAGAATTTGTTTTAGGTCTCTTCGAAATTAAATTGGTTAATGCTGTCCTTTTGCACATGCGCACGCGTGAATTGCAACTTCCAATAGGCATCACCCGTCAATATCTGTTTGAAATCAATATTTTTTTTTAGTTTTCGCAGATTTGAACCCTGTGGCTTTCTTACGAATAGCATACAGATCGTAGAGGACCATTTGTTTAAGGCTTCATGCATTTCATAGTTGTGGGATGTATGGTTGACATGTACACGTAGGAAAAACATGAAATACATGTAACGTGGGCCACTCATAATTCCTACCCCCCCCCTCCCCCCAAATGGTGGTTGGGACATACCTCTAGATGGTTCTTTAGTAACTTTCTGTATTGCAGTAAATCGTACTCATCTGTTTGGTGTGGAACCCTACCGGCCCTAATGATAAATGTGCACAATCAAACTGAACATCGTATTCTCCTGAATCTATTCTACTCGTGCTTACATTCCAGTGATATTTATGTAAAAGCTGTTCACAACGGTCCACTCTTGTATTTTTAATTCCGTATATAGTATATAGTATATTAATTCCGGAACATACTAGCAAGTTAACAATCCCCAATGCTGATGAAACATCCCTTCGGATCTGTGCGCCATATAATCGTGAATAAGTTCGTACAGGAGAGACCTTGGAATTGTTCAGTGGCGTGAGATGTCTTGGTGTGGTTGAAGGTTATGATGTAGGTCGCTGACCGTACCACATCTCGACTTTCGTTGCCAAGATCGTGATTCATCTTAGTCTGGAAGCTCACGAATATTGTATTTTAGCGTTTCGATTCGTGCCAATTTTAGACCGCTAATAAACCACGCGGCGCTAAAACCGTTGTGTCCTCCACAGCTTGACGAAGACTGATAGGACTTGGGTCAACCAAGGTTACACTAGCGTTGTGATAACTTTTGAATACAAAAACCCTGCAAATTATTACACAAAGTTTTATGATGAAATAATATATTATTTTAGATAAGTCGTAACAAAGTTTTATTCGTTCTTTATTATAGAATAGAAATTGAAATGTTCTTTGGAATTTTCTGCTTTGGACCCTTTTTTAAACGATTTAAGCCGTTCCTCAACCAGAAGGGTCATTAGCGGCATTCGGGTTGTGCTTTCAAACTGTCGTATCTGTAAATTAGTGTGTGTGTGTGTCCTTGAATCCTAGGCCCCACTCTAAGGTACTATTCCAAATCTGTCGATTTCGGTGACATTCCAAAAGCATGGACTCGGTACGACTTGAATGGTTTCCTTTGAATCCTACCGCGTTCAGATCATCTGCACCTGTGCAAATGAAGCCCGCACGGCATCCTGCCTGACTTGTTCAATGCACATCCAGATTTTATGAAACATTTCACGGTTTGTGCTGGATAGGCCCTAGATAGTTAGTTCCCTATGAAGTGAATCGCATTCATGTCGTTGACATTATGTTGACCATGAATCATGCGTAGGTAATTCCATTACTTATAATTTTATATCACTGACCTCTTTAAGAAATATCCGGGTAAATTATCTCCCCATCATTATATCCCCATATGAATTTTGTTTTACCAGGATTAATGGTAGGCTCAATAAAACTCCCTGAATACACGACCCGTTCCCAATCTCCCTTTCCCGTTCCAGGTCCCGACCTCTCTACCACCTGCCTCCCCCCTCGTCGACAGAGCGTTTC
This sequence comes from Adelphocoris suturalis, assembly GCA_030762985.1. NCBI lineage: Eukaryota > Metazoa > Arthropoda > Insecta > Hemiptera > Miridae > Adelphocoris > Adelphocoris suturalis. Next base: position 34,776,774 of record CM061045.1, read on the forward strand.
ATTCTCACGACCTGCTCTTTGGCTCCCAGCCTACTGTTCAATTCGTTTCTTATTACGTTGCTGTTCAGTTCAAAACAAAATTTTCTTTGTTATTTTTAAAAATATTGAAAAGTGATAAATTCGTGCGATAATTTAAAAAGAAATTAAGCTTGCTTTCTGGAATCTTAATCAAAATATAAAGCTTGGGAAGTGTTCCACAACAGGTTGTAGGATTTGTAAACCTCTTTCATTTCTGAAAAAATTACTTTTTCCGTTTGTTCTGTGATTCCTTCACTCAAAACAAACTAAAATAAACAACTAAGGCCTGAAAACGCTGAAGGGATTCAGAAGTATAACAGAATGATCCGCCTGGTGGTGCATTACACGTCCTGTTCAAGGAAAACGATGGCATGAAAAATGCATACTGCGAAATGCGTACATGAGGAAACAGTAGCTATTGACGAGGGTAAGTGGTAAATTTGTCCTACTAATCTGAATTTTTACGAAGGGATTGACTACTTGATGTTATGTATTTTCGAGATGCTAGTATCCAGACCACCAAAAAAATCTTTTGACGTCATAGCTACCCCTCACCATCTGTCAAAAATTGATCCCGTACGCTACTATCGTATGATTCCTGGTATACGCATATTTCGCTGTTCGCATCTTTCATGGATTAGGAAAAACGTGTGGGCCCGGCTTATCCCTAAACTTCCACCCTGAATCTGTTGGAAATCTATCCAGACCGTGTGATATGTTTTAAATTAAGTAAATCAAATTCGAAAGATAAAACAAATTGATTAGTGGGGATAAACCTAGGAAAAATGTAAATTAAATAAATCTTCAACAAGCACACGTTTATTAATAACTAGCCGCTCCGGCTCGCTACGCTCGCCTCCACGTCCAGCCGGGGGGGCAAGCCCCTTGGACCCCCCATTAAATTGCTCGCTTCGCTCGCAAAGTGTGGCTGTATACATGCGATGTATTACAATTGAAACATGTAGGGGATGTTGCTCGCTTCGCTCGCAAACGGTAGATCCCTAAGGGTAGGTTTTCCTTCTGTAGGGGATTTTGCTCGCTTCCCTCGCTTGAGGAAGTTATACTGCCCACCCAACTTGGCAGACGTTTTTTTCTGTGGAACCACGAAAAGTTTATTAGGGAATATTGCTCGCTTCGCTCGCAAGGTATTTATTCCGTTGAAATGAGTCATCGAGTCCCTTCAAGACTTAAATGCGTAGGCAGGCCTCTCGCAACATTGTGAAACGGCGGCCCGGCTGGATTAAAAATGTCATTTTGAACGCTTCGGCTCGCTTCCCCTCGCAATTTGACCGAGTTCTCGTCACTTTTTTCGATATCCGATTTCGGATTCAGATTCGGCGGGATCAAAGCTGTATTTCGTCCGCGAAAACCGTTCCGAAAAACGTACCTTTACGGGGTATATTTTAATGGGAAAAAATGTAGTTTTTCGTCGGACTTTTCGAGAAAACACGGTCCGTACTCTCGCATTTTTTTGACGCATTTCCGGATACTTTTTTCACGATCCGATCGCGCCGTCGTATTCCTCGTAGGAAAACCTACGATACCGGTATTTTTCCGGAATTTTCAACGGCCGTTTAGAGGGGTAGGGGAAGCGGGGAAGTCCAAAAAGAACACATTAATTCTTACTTCGACCCCCCTCCCGCCCTACGGCCCATGGTTCGGGTGGGATTAGAAAATTTTAAATTCGCTCGTTCCACCTTTCGGAAAATCCCAAGAAGATCCCACCACTCGTCTACTCCCCCCACTCAGCCGTTTGGCCGTGCATAGACACGACAGACAGATAGACAGACAGACAAACAAACGGAGTTTCATTCTTATAAATAACTGGCCGCTCCGGCTCGCTACGCTCGCCTCCAAGTCCAGCCGGAAGACCCCCCCTCGCTTCGCTCGCAAAATGTGGCATATAGGGAATGCTGCTCGCTACGCTCGCAAAGTGTGTTATGTAGGGAAAGTTGCTTGCTTCACTCGCAAAGTGTGGCTGTATACATGCGATGTATCATAATTGAAACATGTAGGGGAGGTTGCTCGCTTCGCTCGATTGAGGAAGTTATACTGCCCACCCAACTTGGCAGACGTTTTTTTCTGTTGGAAATTCTTACAAACAAATTAAATCTTATAAAACTACGTGGAACCACAAAAAAGTTTATTTGGGGATGTTGCTCGCTTTGCTCGCAAGGTATACCTGTATATGTGCAGGAAAAAACCCGTATTTATTCTTTTGAAATACGCTTGCTTGCAAACGGTAGATCCCTAATGGAAGGTTTAACGTGTGTAGGCGATGTTGCTTGCTTCACTCGCTCGGAACGGCTGTATATGTGTAGGAACAACCGTGGACCCCCTCCCATTAAGTTACTCGCTTCGCTCGCAAACGGTAGATCTCTAAAGGTAGGTTTAAAGTCTGAAGGGAAAGCTGCTCGCTTCGCTCGCTTGAGGAAGTTATACTGCCCACCCAACTTGGCAGACGTTTTTTTCTGTTGGAAATTCTTACAAACAAATTAAATCTTATAACACTACGTGGAACTGCGAAAAGTTTATTCGGGATGTTGCTCTCTACGCTCGCAAGGTATTGCCGTATATGTGTAGGAAAAAACCCGTATTTATTCTGTTAAAATGGCTCTCGCTTTGCTCGCACGGTATAGCTGTATACCTGTGTACCTGCTCGCAACCCGTCAGATGTTGAATGTTGTAAGTTTTCTAAAGGTAGGCCATTATTTTATGAGCGTAGAAGGACAAATGGGGAAAACCCACCTGAGTCATCGAATCCCTCCACGTCCAGCCGGGGAGCAAGCCCCCCGGACCCCCCATTAAATTGCTCGCTTCTCTCGCAAAGTGTGGCATGTAGGGAATTTTGCTCGCTTCGCTCGCAAAGTGTGGCATATAGGGCATGTTGCCCGCTTTGCTCGCAAACGGGAGATCCCTAAGGGTAGGTTTAACGTGTGTAGGGGATGTTGCTCGCTTTGCTCGCAAACGGGAGATCTGTAAGGGTAGGTTTAACGTGTGTAGGGGATGTTGCTCGCTTCGCTCGCAAACGGTAGATCTCAGGGTAGGTTTAACTTCTGTAGGGGATGCTGCTCGCTTCGCTCGCTTGAAGAAGTTATACTGCCCACCCAACATGGCAGACGTTTTTTTCAGTTGGGAATTCTTACAAACAAATTAAATCTTATAAAACTACGTGGAACCACGAAAAGTTTATTCGGGGATGTTGCTCGCTTCGCTCGCAAGGTATACCAGTATATCGTTGAGGAAGTTATACTGCCCACCCAACTTGGGAGAGGTTTTTTTCTGTTGGAAATTCTTACAAACAAATTAAATCTTATAAAACTACGTGGAACCACGAAAAGTTTATTAGGGGATGTTGCTCGCTTCGCTCGCAAGGTAGGTACCTATGTATACCTGCTCGCCTCGCAACATTGTGACATCGAACCCCTTGACGTCTTCGCAGAGCCTTCTCGCGTCCGGGGTACAATTAAATTCTCACATTAAACGCTTCCCTCGCTTCTGCTCGCAATTTGACCTACTTCCCGTCACTTTTTTCGATATCCGATTTCGGATTCAGATTCGGCGGGATCAAAGCTGTATTTCGCCCACGAAAACCGTTCCGAAAAACGTACCTTTACGGGGTATATTTTAATGGGAAAAAACGTAGTTTTTCGTCGGACTTTTCGAGAAAACGGGTCCGTACTCTCGCATTTTTTTGACGCATTTCCCGATACTTTTTTCGCGATTCGATCGCGCCGTCGTCTTCCTCGTAGGAAAACCTACGAAACCGGTATTTTTCCGGAATTTTCAACGGCCGTTTAGAGGGGTAGGGGAAGCGGGGAAGTCCAAAAAGCGCACATTAATTCTTACTACGACCCCCCTCCCGCCATACGGCCCATGGTTTGGCTGGGATTAGAAAATTTTAAATTCGCTCGCTCCCCCTTTCGGAAAATCTCAAGAAGTTCCCCCCACTCAGCCGTTTGGCCGTGCATAGACACGACAAACAGACAAACAGACAGACAAACGGAGTTTCATTCTTATAAATAGTATAGATAGCCGCTCCGGCTCGCTACGCTCGCCTCCACGTCCAGCCGGGGGGCAAGCCCCCCGAACCCCCTATTAAATTGCTCGCTTTGCTCGCAAAGTGTGGCATATAGGGAATGTTGCTCGCTTTGCTCGCAAAGTGTGGCATATAGGGAATGTTGCTCGCTTCGCTCACAAAGTGTGGCTGTATACATGCGATGTATTTCAATTGAAACACCCAACTTGGCAGACGTTTTTTTTCTGTTGGAAATGACTGTCAAACGCGGCACATTATGTGGAACCGCGAAAAGTATAGTTATAAGAACACTTCAGTACTAACAGTACAGTCAGATGTTGAATGTTTGTAAGTATTTATTTTCCAATTCTATTTTTCTAAAGGTAGGCCATTATTTTATGAGGTACCTATGTGTACCTGTTCGTAACCCGTTCTCGTAAGGTGCAAGCCCCGCCTCATCGAACCCCTTGACGTCTTCGTAGAGCCTTCTCGCGTCTGGGGCACATATAATTTCTCATATTAAACGCCTCCCTCGCTTCCGCTCGCAATTTGACCTACTTCCCGTCACTTTTTTCGATATCCGATTTCGATATCTATACTATTTATAAGAATGAAACTCCGTTTGTTTGTCTGTCTGTTTGTCTGTCCGTTTGTCTGTCTGTTTGTCGTGTCTATGCACGGCCAAACGGCTGAGTGGGGGGAGTGTACGAGTGGTGGGATCTTCTTGGGATTTTTCGATAGGGGGAGCGAGCGAATTTAAAATTTTCTAATCCCACCAGAACCATGGGCCGTAGGGCGGGAGGGGGGTCGAAGTAAGAATTAATGTGCGCTTTTTGGACTTCCCAGCTTCCCCTACCCCTCTAAACGGCCGTTGAAAATTCCGGAAAAATACCGGTTTCGTAGGTTTTCCTACGAGGAAGACGACGGCGCGATCGGATCACGAAAAAAGTATCGGGAAATGCGTCAAAAAAAATGCGAGAGTACGGACCGTGTTTTCTCGAAAAGTCCGACAAAAAACTACGTTTTTTCCGATTAAAATATATCCCATAAAGGTACGTTTTTCGGAACGATTAAACGCTTCCCTCGCTTCCGTTCGCAATTCGACCTACTTCCCGTCACTTTTTTCGATATCCGATTTCGGATTCAGATTCGGCGGGATCAAAGCTGTATTTCGTCCTCGACCGTTCCGAAAAACGTACCTTTACGGGGTATATTTTAATGGGAAAAAACGTAGTTTTTCGTCGGACTTTTCGAGAAAACGGGTCCGTACTCTCGCATTTTTTTGACGTATTTCCCGATACTTTTTTCGCGATCCGATCGCGCCGCGTCGTCTTCCTCGTAGGAAAACCTACGAAACCGGTATTTTTCCGGAATTTTCGACGGCTGTTTAGATGGGTAGAGGATGCGGGGAAGCCCAAAAAGCGCACATTAATTCTTACTTCGACCCCCCTCCCGCCCTACGGCCCATGGTTCGGGTGGGATTAGAAAATTTTAAATTCGCTCGCTCCCCCTATCGGAAAATCTCAAGAAGATCCCCCCACTCGTACACTCCCCCCACTCAGCCGTTTGGCCGTGCATAGACACGACAAACAGACAAACAAACAAACGGAGTTTCATTCTTATAATTAATAGAGATGTCCTGGTTCAAAATGAACAAACTCTCAGGGCTCACAGATAAAGTCAATGGTAGGTAAATAAATGGAACACTAATATTCTCTGATTACCAACTGTGTAGATAGATTATAGTGTGATAGTTAGGTAGGCACTTGACATTTCGAATCACCTACTCCAACGGCCCTAGAAACTATACTTACTAGACTTGAGTTGTATAAGATTTTAGCAACTCTTCCTAGAATACTTCTTAATATAACTTGGGGTGAATTTGGGAGGCAGATGGGGGTGGATGGGAGGCGAAAGTCGGCATACGTCGAACCTGTAACTGAAACAAACCACAAAAGGGTTGGGTTATCCGATCCGAAAGGATTCTCTATAGACAAGCTCTTGATAGCATACCACAACGATAACTGTTTGAATTTTAAATGCATACCGGTACGTGATTTAGGTACGCGTGCAGCTAGGTTTGTCTGACCAAACGGGCAGCAACTGCAGTCTCCAGCGACGGATTGATTAATGGTGAAGCCTATGTCTTCTGAGAGCAACATTCTGGTGACAGAGGGACACGATGTGTGAAAATCAGCAGAATATTAATCAGAACTTCTTTGAGAAAAGCAAAGAGGTTATGGCTTACCAATCTGATGGAAGATGATGCGGACGGTAGGAAAAACCTGAAGATGAAACTTGATATGACGGATGATAGTCGAATCTTGCTTTGACAGAAGTAGGTGGGAAAATTTGAACTGTGTCAACGATAAGTAACGGATTTCTCCAGAATACGGGGTTTGAATTTGGAAGACCACGTGATCGGACGATTACGACGAGAAAAAAAAAAAAAAAAAAAGGAGGAAAGGCGTTGCAAGTCCCCTGTCTTCAACTGCAATCTCCAGATAGCAGCACAATGTAGGCTGCCACGTAACAATAACATTTGAATTTACTTCATTTTAGAAAAATATATATATAATTCGTGAATAAGAAAATTTGATAATTATAGTTGAGAAGATATTTCTTTTCTCAAATAAAATAACAAGGGTTCTTGAAAATAAAATAAAATTGTCCTTCTATATGATGGCAGTGATCATCGACTGTCGATGGCAGTTACGAGACAGCGAAAATTCAAAATTACAAGTAGCGGGAGATATGAATTTCACGCTACTACCGCCTTGCCTGGTCTTCCCAGTATCGGATCGTGTAAACCTGGGGTGAGCAGCACGTATACTACTACTCTCAAGTTTCATCCGATTTTCGGTAAATGTCTTGGATTTCCGCGGCTCATTCAGATGAAATCCGATCAATGGTACCCCCCCCCCCTCCTCCTCCTCCTCCTGCGCTCAACAAACTTGAGTCTTCGGTAATGATGATAATTTGTTGTAATAATATAAATCCCATACGAGTCCGCTCAAATTTTGATGTTATCGACTTGAGTACCCTGTGTGTTGCCTTTTGAATCACAGTGAACACGTGTACACGTGTTCCTCTCTCAGAACATGTGTACGGAACCCAATCAGTGCCTTTGTATCATGCACGGGTATAATCCAACTGAATCTTCTATTTCGTGCTATTATATGTCATGATGATAAAATGCGAGGATTTGGTTTTCCTGTTCGTAGTTCCTTGATTTAAGTTTGCTCGAAGGGTTCCTCACCGTTCTGTATTTCACGACTGAGACATCAATTTGCAAACCTCCCTAGCAGTTTGTCTCCGACGACCAACGTAGAGTTTCATATCCCGCTGAGACGCTTTTCTTCCTTTTCAATTAACGGTCATATTGTTCGTCTCTACATGGGATCAGTTGTTATGTTTCGTATTTTACCCAGTTCATATTATTCATTCCAGACCGAAAGGGGGAGGCGGGTATTGGCCTTATTCATTCTTCAACCGTGTATGGGTTAGATATCCGACAGGTTTCTCACTACGACTTTTCAGGATCGTTTGGCTCTAGAATTATTGGTAAATATACGTGTATTTATAATATTGTTTTGTTGAGATGCTAGAAGATTACAGATGAATATCTTGAACTTTGAGTAGTGAGTGGAAAAAATTTTGCAATAAATGAACGCATTTTTACTTATTTACGGATTGACTTGACCACTACATTCAAATTTTTTGGGGACACTCAGTCCTTTTAAATGCTCTTGATGGTAGACAAAAATGTGATAGGTATAACGTGTTCTTCTGCTAGCTAAGTACCACTATAAACCAATCCATAGGAACTGAATGGATAGTAGGAAGTGAAGTGGAATAAAATCTGCGTTATTCTCTCGATACAAAAAGGAAAGCATATCAGAAGCAAAGATTATATGAAAAAGTTTAAACCAGTCCATTTAGTTTGTGGCTACATACTCGTATTGTTATCAAATTATTCATTCCATCTAGTTAACCGAAAATTACTATTGTTTGACATCATATGTTCAGTTGCTAGGTACCCTGTTGTTTGTCCGAAAATATTGAGAAAAAATAAATTCCTTCGTTCTTGCCAATTTTTGAGAGTATGCGTTTTATATCTAAATACGGTTAGACTTCACAAACCATAAGTGGTGAAGTCTCCTTATGGTTGATGCTCATTGGTCCTTATGGTTGATGCTTCAGATTCAGCAGTAGGAGCTGCGTTACAACAAATGCAGAATGGAATTCCAGAAGCTCTTGGTTTTTATTCCAAAAAGCTATCCCCTGCCCAACGTGCTTACAGCAGCTACGATCGTGAGCTCTTGGCAGCATATCAAGGAGTTAAATATTTTCGATTTATGCTCGAAGGACGCCAATTCTACATTCTCACAGATCACAAACCTCTTATTTACGCGTTCGCACAACGACCAGGAAAAGCCTCTCCTCGCCAATTACGACATTTATACTACATTGGTCAATTTACAACGGATATTCGGTATGTGCCAGGTCCTTCTAATACCCCGGCTGACACATATTCTCGCATTTCGGCCATTGACCTTACCTCTTCAGTAGCACTCCAAGACATAGCAGCAGCACAGGCTACGTGCTCTGAACTTCAACATCTGAAGAGATCTACTAACTCAAAGCTCAATCTCCTAGATATGACTTTCGACAACAACATCGTACTAATTTGTGACACCTCAACTGGCAAACTTCGTCCTTTTATTCCTGAGCCATTTCGCAGGATAATTTTCAACACCTTGCATAATCTCGCTCACCCTGGAATCGCTGATTCAGTTGACCTAGTCCAGACTCGGTACTGTTGGCCTTCTCTCAAAAAGGATGTCACGCTCTGGGCAAAAACATGTATTCCATGTCAACGATCAAAAATTTGGCGTCATACTTCCAGCGAAATTAGTACCTACCAGCCGTCTGAAGCCAGATTTGCACACATAAATGTAGATATTGTTGGACCCCTACCCACTTCACAAGGTTTCCGTTATCTCCTAACCATCATAGATCGTTTTTCAAGATGGCCGGAGGCAATTCCACTGAGTGATATTACAGCAGAAACTGTCGCTTCAACGCTCATCACTTCATGGATTGCCCGATTCGGTGTTCCACGCCGCATAACTACGGATCGTGGGAAGCAGTTTGACTGCCAACTTTTCAAAAATCTCACTGCAATACTTGGTACCCATCACCTTCGCACTACAGCTTACCATCCCGCTGCAAATGGTGCAATTGAGCGATGGCACCGCCACTTGAAATGCGCATTGAAAGCTCTACTCACAGACGATTGGGTCTCAGCCTTGCCAACAGTTCTCCTTGGATTACGATCTTACCTTATCCTAGGAATTGCGGTAACTCCAGCTGAAATCATCTATGGAGAGCCAATAAGACTCCCACTTGATGTGTTCGATTCCCCCACCAGCTCTTCAGATCTTCCTACGCTCATTGCTACATTACGCGACCATGTCCAGAAGCTCCGCCCAGTTCCATTCAAGTACAACACTGCTAAAACCATCTACGTTCACCCCGATTCGAAGGATTCTTCGCACGTGTTTGTACGCCAGGATGCAGTGAGACGACCCTTACAGCCTACTTACGACGGACCTTATCTTGTAATTTCCCGTACAGATAAAGTTTTTCGTATCAAAATGCCTCGAAGGGAACAGAATATTTCCATAGATAGGCTCAAACCAGCTTTTACGCTCGCCCAACCCACGAGTCCAGCTGCAGCGATGCCACTCACAGCGTCATCTACTTCACCCACGGGCTCACCTCCAACTACCACCCGCAGTGGCCGGCATGTCCAATTTCCTGAACGATATCGTTGACACTTGAGGGGGAGTGATGTGGCTACATACTCGTATTGTTATCAAATTATTCATTCCACCTAGTTAACCGAAAATTACTATTGTTTGACATCTTATGTTCAGTTGCTAGGTACCCTGTTGTTTGTCCGAAAATATTGAGAAAAAATAAATTCCTTCGTTCTTGCCAATTTTTGAGAGTACGCGTTTTATTTCTAAATACGGTTAGACTTCACAAACCATAAGTTCTATACTGGCTACACCCCTCACATAAACATTTTTTTTGTTTTAAAACCCACTTTCTAACCCCTCGATGATAGAATTTTGCCGATTTTATCAGAAATTTTCCCATAACAAGTTATATTTATCCATTGTTTTTCTTCTAATGTTACATCTTCCCTAACCAGATTGGAACTTTTATCTCTACTGTTTTTCCTAAATATTGCGGTAAAACCGGTAGGAAATTCAGGGAAAGAATAGACGAGCATCAAGAGGATTTCATGAAAAATAAGGATAAGTCTACATTAGCAAAACATCTTAAGGAATCCAATCATAGTTTTAATTTTGATTTGACAGATAAACAGTTTGTAGAATTTCTTCATTTTTGTCCAAAGGGAGGTATGGTGAATGTACTTGAAAAATTCGAAAGTATCAAAAGTGATGAAAATATTAAATGTTTAAATGAGGATACCCCTCAATTTATTTCACCATTGATAAGTCCATCTCTACAAAGCTTGGAATTATCCCTTCACACTGTTAAAACCTGATTACTTAAGTATTTCTTCCTCTCTTTCCACTTCATCTGATTAGATATAATCCCTTTTACTTTGCTTGCACTTAATTGGTTGTACCTCCCGGGCCTTTTCTTTCTCTCGACCAATGGGATTCAATCTCCCTTCACCTGTGACTATATAAACCGTGTCCTTTCTAATGTGTGTTCAGTTATTGTTTGTTACTTATTATGACCTAATCGTCTAATCGATTCAACATTTTTAACTGTTTATTTTTCGTGGAAATGGACAACGTTTTTCACTAAATTCCGTTTTGAAATGGATTTCCACAACTTCGTCGCGAGTGATTTAGTTCGTGTCAACACAGTGCTTCTACAACCCTGGTAGACACAGAAGATATCACAATAATGGCTTTCAAATATAATATTATAATTTAGTATTTATAAATCAATTATTAAATTAACTCTTACGCTGTAACTGTATTGGGAAGAAGGATGGCTAATTGAGAGTTATAATCATCTTGAATATTTCAGATTGAATGGAAGTGCCTAATGGTGGCAGATGGCATTACGTTTTTCAGTTACTGGGAGCTAGCAATTAAAAGAGTCAAATGATTGATCAGTGTCAAGTAGAGCGTTAACTTGACGTGAGATGCGGCACCTAGGGCAGGTGGGGTGGAAACGAAGCCTATTGCTTGGAATGGGGCTAATACCGGGAGTTTGAAAGGAGGAAGAGCGTCCTCACGCCTGTAGGTGGATAATGATTCTACACTTCACTTGGGCTAATGATTCTAAAAGAACTGGAATTCCAAGCGCTGCTAATTTTTACAAATTTTTTCATTATTTCTGTATATTAGATACCTAACCTTTCTACGCAAATTCCGCTTTCTTGGCTTTTCTCCTACACTACCGGACTAGAATTCGTGAAACAGGAACAAAAATCAGACTATAGATATCGGGGTACAGATATCGTCGGTATCACTTTCAAATTTTCAATCAACCCTAAAAACTGTATTATACTGAAGGGCTGAAATATTAAAAGCTCCAGTAATACAGCAAGATCGTATCAGCGAATTGTCTTAAAATTGCATTGTATTGAAATTTGAGTAATTTGAGTTCAAAGAAATTGTTAAAACCAATTTCATGGTAAAAAACTCATATTATACAAAATTTGGCGATTCAAAAATATTTAAAATTTTTATGCGTTTCCAGCGAATTTTCTTAAAAAAGCTATTGCAATGGCTCCAAAATTTTTAAAATCAAAATTTCCGAATATTTTCTTCATAGGAATCCATTTGAGATTTCTATCCTAGAGTTTAACGCTTTTTCATATATGTATAGGGGGTATATAATCATTTTGGAGATTGATTTTTTGGTGGGGGAAATGACCAGTTTGTTGTTTACTTAATTCTAAACCAATTTTAGTGATTCACATCTTAGGGGATGGATATAGGGAATTAATATTGATACATCGTGATATTTTTAACTACCTTTTTGTAAATACTATGGTTGTGAGGGTGGAAGGGGAGTTTGTAAAATAAATGTTATGCTATAACGGATTAAAATCACGTTCTATTCGTCATTCTCACGAAAATCATATACAATCCATTCAGAGCAATCCAAACCATAGCAATCCATTGCAATTTGTAGTTCCTGAAACTCATGCATTACTTACCAAGTTGAATTGCATGTTTTACTCTCAGTTCAGTTTTTAAACTATGCGAATGAAATGACAAATGGTATTTAACACTTCAAGCTACCTTTTGGTTTATTATTTTCAATAATAAGCCTATGTGATCGTATAGCAAAAAAATTTTATAACCCCCCCTCAAACTTTGTCATTTTACGTTTCATAGTGCGTAGAATCCAAATTTACAATGTCCGTCCGCCGTTCGCCGTCCGGGCCATGAAAGGCCTTAGAATTTGCTCTAAAAAATTCGTTCTTTTGCATATAGACTACACTTGGGGTCTAGTTGGTCCTAACTTCTCGCCAGCTCGATCGCTCCACACCCATGGGTGCTATGAGCCAAAAATAGGCGAAAAAGTGTCTTTTTCGTGGCTTTGAGTGTTATACTGACGTACGCTCGCACGCCTGGCACGCTTAGTGGAATGATGAAAACATTGGCAGAGGTCATGAGGGGGGATGGGGAGGAGGCGCGACGCCTTGTAGGGGCATAGCGGCACTTCACCAGGGGCGTAGCAGAACGGTGCCAGGGGCGTAGGATAACGGATATATATATATATATATATATATATATATATATATATATATATATATATATATATATATATATATATATAATATATATGTACAACTTTGGCATAAAAGTTGTAAAGAAGATGAAGCCAGGAGAAAATAAAAGAATGCTTCACCAATCTGAAAAGGGACATTCCAATGTTTTGGGCGCGTACGATCCTCCAGGATTAAACATCAGGCGTTAGCCAGGTTACCAACTTCTCCATGGCAAACATCTCTGCATAATATCAACATCGAAATTCCCACAAAAAATTATTCTAGTTCTTCATATTTTGAAAAATGCAACTATAGCCGAAATATAAAAAATAGTGTGTGGTGTAACTTTTTGTTTTTTCTAAAATTTGTGTTAAATATACATGCTCTTGTAGAGCCACTTCATTGAATTGAATTTTATATATATATATATATATATATATATATATATATATATATATATATATATATATATATATACATATATATATATATACATATATATATATATATTAATTTTACAAGTAACACCCATATAATACACCGCGGCACCATGAGGTGGGTATGGCGTAATGGGCAAAGCGGAACGGCGCCAGGGGCGTAGGAGAACTGATATTTATTACTTATACTTGTAATACACATAACCATATTATATCTTAAACAAGCCATAGTATATTTTGTATATTATTCCATACTGTAGGATGTTATAAATAATTATCCAGCCCATCTAGAATGCAAATCATTCATAAATTAAAATTGCATTACTTCAGCGGATTGGAGTCCGAACCCTCTGGATGAACGGCTATTTACTTAGAAATGTTTAATTCTTAATATTTAAAAGTAGTTTTAGTAAGCACTACTGGTTTTGCAGTTTTTTTTTTTAAATATGTAGTTCTGTCTATTCATACTTTGCTGCGGGCGATAGTTTGTATTCTTTTTTTTTTCTAATATGGAATCAAGAAAAGTTCTACAAAAGTTTGATAAATCAAAAGATTGATTTACTTGATTTCGTCATTCCAACTACATTTCCAATGAAAAACTACGATCATACTCAATTGAAAAAATAATAAACCTTTGTCAAATAATTTGCAGCGTTTTTATTTCAGTGTTGGAAAGCCTATCTGCGCTGATCATATGTTCGCCAATACGCAATCAGAACTTTCTGATTAAATCACTTCATTACTTTCGGATAGTTCACAGCCTTCAATGTAATCGTTCAACAATCAATTATTGGAAAAAAGGTATCTGTCTTTTGAACATTTAGAATGCAAATTGCTACACAAAGAGTTATTACTTTTATATTTTAAAACACCTCTTAGATCCATCAATTTGAAACGTGTTATGTTGGTAATTCCGATGTGGTTAGGAAATAGAAATTCCATTAATTACTAGTTGTGAAACTCCTTCATAACCGGATACGCAGAGCGACGCGATAATCTTGTAAGAAGAACACCACTCTATATATAGAAGCAATGAACACTGTGTAATTATTTGCATTGTTTCCTAATTGACACTGACTGGTGGATGAGTATTATTGTTGTGAGAAAGCCAACAAAGAAAGCTTCGGCTCTATGCTGTTCAGCTGTTATATTATTTACAAGGCGCCTAAATGTTGCAGGTGCGGATGGGTGACACTGCGCGGGCGGCAGTTGTTAAATGATTCGGATCGCCATTACCTATCGATTTCGGAAGGCGAGCGAGGGTTGTTCTAATTCAAGGTCGCCTTCATCTTTGTCTTATCGACTCGTATTAAAGACTTTACTCCACCGATTCCGATTGCTATCGTTCTGTTCGGCTTTCTGACCTCTAGAACACTGCAAGAATCTTTTTGGTATCTGCGCCTCCGTTTGCATTGTTGTCGTTCCTGGTAGAAAATAAAAAACCCACATGTTGTGAGGCTTCAGTCTATTCAACGAATTCAAGTTGGTGGTTACTATCGGTTTTCCTACCTTAAATTTATTTTATTTTATATTTTTTCCCCCTTTTTATTTATTATTTATATTGCTTAGCTATTCTTTATTTTACGATTTAAGCCACATTTCGTGCGTGCACGTGTTATTAGCGGCACTGAATGAGGTGTCCGGAGCGACACTGCTAGTGGAACGATACTAAGGGGAGCCATATGTAGCCCTCCGTCACTAAACGGAGAGCCATCATGGAGTCCACTGGCAAATCGAAGGGGGAAAACGATGGGTACAGCGATGACCACTGTTTATCCCTTAAACTGGGTAAAAAATCTCCAAAAAATAAAATAATACTACTAAGACTAGATGATGAATAGGCTAAATACAAGTTACTATGTATAAAATCAGCAAAGTGAAGTGAGACTATGACTAGATGCACAAAATATATCATAGATCAAGTATCGCAGTTCGTTGTAGAGCCCAGTGGCTCTCAGGTACAACAACAAGGACCGGATCTTGTCTGGTCCAGACAGAACGTCAAACCGCTGAGGGCAGACTCGGAGGTCCACAAGGTCTGTCTGGCCAGTCCTCCAAATAGAGGCGGATGCACAGATCACCCCCACTCTCCCACAACATCTCCGGCTTCGGCTCTAGCTGGTGTCTGCGAGTATATCCAGTGTGTCGGGTATGACCAGTGGCAACCCGACTTCAGTCACGCCTTGGAAATTTGGTTACTACCATGTTAAATATTGACATTTTAGCGCTTTCTTGATCCTTCGAGTGTAATAATTCCCACAGTCCAATTGTATTAATATGGATTTTAGCGATTTAATTTCCAAACATTTTCCGAAAATTGAACGTTGGACGTTATGAATGTTATTTAATTTCTGATTTTTCATAAATCCTTAGACACAGTACCCACTAATCAGGTGGTGTTCTTGGTAGATATTTAGAAATTTTCTCTTTGGCCTTCCTTGAATTTCGACGGAATGATTCATTATTGTTATGTGATCGCAAATTCACTGACCATATGTTCTCACGTTTCCACAAACCGATGCCGTAAAGATAATTTGTGTGCGGAAGCTACACTGGCCATTCTAGACAGACGTTTTTCTTGCGCTCCAAAAGCTCCAATTTCCGTGGAAAAGTTTCGATTTCCATAGAAAAGCTGAAAAGCTCAAGTTCCCCGCGGAAAGCCACAATATTGTGCTTTCAAAGAACGTGAAAAGAGGGGGTTTCGTTTGGCTCGACAGTTGCCTCGCGTATACTGCGTAAATTTCACCGTAATTATATCCTCCCCAGCCGCTGTGTATTGAAGCTCATTATCGTGCTCTGAATTAATGATGATGTATGGTGCAGGACGAGACCGTCATTTTCACGAGGGAAAATTTAATTAAAAACTCTTTTTTCAGTCAACTTCGCCCGTTTTGTAGATTGAGTAAATTGTAGAGACAACCACATGAAGCAATGGTCGTTTCAAGGTAAAACTTCGCAAGTCTCGATCCGAAACGGGGTGTTTTGTGTTGAATACTCATTAACCCACTTTGTTGTAAAACGGCGGGGGATGTACGAAAAATATAAAAAGGCTTTTAAGACTTGTGGGCGGCGTCTGGCGAGCTTCTTATCACGTCCCAAAACTTGAAATTTATTCATCTTTCCGTACAGGCATGAAAGTTTCATCGATCCATATCCTCTTTGGGTGACCTCTTAGCGGTCAATTCCAACCGTTTTCGGCGCCTTGTTGCCATTTGTTCTAACTTTGCAAGGAAACTGGTCGTGTTACTGCCCAAAGCTGTCCCAGAATTCGTTCGCATACTAGACGGTTCATTCTCTGCCTACATTTAGCATACCTATTTTAAATTTCGGCCTTGGCGATGGTTTTATTATAATTTAAGGTTTTATCATCCTTTTCTTAACGTCTCCAAGACGAAAGTTGTGTAGTTTATTTAATTTTCACGGGTATACCGTTTCACATTAGGTATGAAACAACAACCAATGAACAAGTGATTTGCTTTAAAGCTCACTTGAAATCGCTATTCTAGCAACAACAAAATAATAAGTTCCTTATTGCGAAGAAAAATATTTCATAATATCCAATGGGGTAGAAACATTTATTTAAAAAGATAGTCTTTATCAATACATTTGAAATTAACGATAGAAACGTCTGCCAGGTTTGGCGAGGTATCTTCCTTGTATCCTTAAAATTATTGTTCAGATCGTTAAAAAGAGTTAATAGACAGGATTTATAACTATGAATAATGAAATTGAGTTAAATATTTCTCAAGCAGGCGTATTACTTGGAGAAACTCAATAGATGATGGGTCATTCCACGTCGAATCACCGAGGTTATATTCAAAATGGATCATTAGATTCTCGCATCTTAACGAAACTAGGCAAATCTGCCTACTTTTGACTACAGCCAAAATTATTTCCCTGATTATTGAACAGTTTCGGAATAACGGGCACCCGCTAAATCCGCATGATGCGTGATTACGAAAATCACTCATATCTTGTACAATAAAAAATGTTATCACGTACAAACGTGAGCGACCACTCATTTTGGTATTATTTTGCAGATTTCTTTTTAAGGTAAGGTAAATGATTGTTTTTTAAATTTTCCCCCCAAACAATCTGAACTTAGTTTTGAACGTATCCTTGGGGGGAAAAAAAAAAAAAAAAAAAAAAAAAATCAAATGTTTTAGCCTTAGAATTGATTAATATAAGTGCTGAGTATGATATTTAAAAAAAAATTGTAATCGAACTTCCGGTCTGCGTTGGGTTGAAGTGGCCGATATGATCGTTCGACAGGTGATACTTTGCACTTAATTATTGTTCTGGGCAGTGACATTGTCCTAAGGTACACTATTTCTTTATTTAGTGAAAATCTAATTCAAATCTTTGTTTAAAATGTGATTTAATCGCGCAGGGCTCTTGTGTCCCACATGAATGAAATAAATGATACATCAAGTATTTATTAGGAGCAGGTTTCCGTTTGTATGTACTAAGCATCTGACATCAAAGCAAGGTTTGTACGCTTACTTTACCTTTCTCGTTGACCTTGACTTGAGGCTGGGGAAAAAAATGATGATTTTTCAATTCAGTCTGATTGTTTAAGACCTGGCCGACTGCTTTCCTTGGCTCATCATCTACGATATCAGAAGGGTCCTTGTGAGTGCCGCGGGGCTGGTAAAGTCGTCCTCTGCTTGAGCAGAGGCTGTTCATGATAAGCTCATCCTCAGTCATGAGAACCGCTGAATGATGTGCTCGTATGTTTTTACGGCAGCTGGAAGGCCTCTGAATTGGCTAGAAAGCTGTATAACCTAAAAGCTTATTGTTTGCCTGTACAGAACTGGTGCAGTTACATCATTTCCAAAAAGCAGCCTTTGCCTAGTTGTAATGTTGGTGTAGCGTTGAAATCTGATACTAAGGGGACATGGAAGTCTGGTTCTCGCTGCAAGCCTCATGGTTTCCCCGAGGGGGGTGTGCGGTAGCAAAAAAGTGAATATCATCTTTGTGCAATACCATGTTCAGCATATTAAAACCATTCTTGTATTGACCTGCAGCACCGCCAGACAGAGAGGTAAATCATTTACGAGAGTTTGGGTACTCTTTTCTTCAAGAACTTAACAAGTTTCCCCTTAAAGCCACACATATGATACAGACAAATTTGGTATTGTGCGAAGTTTAGGGGCTTCACTTTGCCATCATTCAAGATGTAGCACGCGAATGGGTGGATTTCGGCTTAACTATTCAACTCCAACGTACACCGTGAATTACGAAATAGTAATTTTCGGAGAAGTTAAACACTATGAATAGCTACTTCTCCAGGTTTCAATAATTCTCTAGTTTGCTTGTAAAATTTGAACTACTTCCGAGCAACGCAGTCGTGCTTCGCTACATATCTGTACAGTCGGGATACTAGCGAAAAAGTTGTCACAGAAAGCCTGCATTTCTTCTGCAACAGTTTGATTGAGTTAGCAGCGGTCAACTTGCAACTAACGCTTGTATGTGATCTGGTCCACAAAATTAACAGTGAAATACTGCTCAATCCGACTAAAGTTTTCTTTCTTAAACGAAAAATTACAACTTTCATAATCAGCACTCATATTAATCAATTCTTGGGCTAATAATGTGATTTTTTTCCCAGAGAGATAGAGAGAAGTCAGCTTATGTAGATACTGGAATCCAATTAGCGTTAAATCTGACTATGATTGATTAATCAAAATCGGGCTGTAATCTAAGTCGTAAGTGAGCTGATAATGACGATTTAATTCAAACTGGTTGATCATTCGAGTGTTGCAATAAATACTGTACATTCCCTTCAGCCCGACTACTGTACTTTGTTGACACGTCGGGTTGTTGAGAGCGTAAAAATACAGTTCTACTCAGGAATGTATGGATGGCCCTTATTCAGGGTATGTAAATTTGAAACATAATGTAACAAATGGGTTATTATTATATGTTTCACAATTACATACCCGGAATAGCTGCCGTCATTTATGAGGAAAGTTACAAATATTTTCTCTGGTTAACAGGTGGGAAACAACAAATTTACTTCCGTTTATCTATTTCGTCTACTACCAACGTCGTTACCAAGCTTACAAGCTTCAACTCTATAACTAGCTGTCATTGCAGTGGAGTCACCGCACTCTCACAGATAACTTCTACGAAGAAAGTTGTTCGACTCGAAGTTGGAGTTGCTCACTGTTCAAGTGTCACATTTGTAACAATTTCAGATCATCATATTCCCAACCTACTGACTTTTATTCAATAATTCAAATACGAGACCGAACATCGCTCCATTTCCTTTTATAGAGTACATTACCATTACAGCTGGGTGCCTCTCTCCATTGAAGGGTAGCCATCATCATTTCAACTTTTCGGTTGCCGGTTTCCACAGTCCTGTTATTGCTTTGTTGGGTGTATGAATCAATGAGGCGGACAAGTGGCCTCCACGAGCTCATCCTCTCGGCCGTCCTCCGTGTTCTCGTAGTTACACTATACACGTACACACTGTCAAACAACGTCCAAACATTCCCCCGTACCCCAAATTTCACCTTCCTTAAACGGTACAATTGTCGAGTATCAAGTATCAAAAACATTTTGGTTTATTATCTATTATTTTCAGTAATGAACTTTGTAATCTACCTAGAAAAAACAATTTTTACACACAAACACACATTACTAAAAATATTTAAAAAAATAAAAAAAAATAAAAAAAAATAAAAAAAAAAATTGGTTGACATTTTATAATGCGTAGATTCCAGCAAACGAATTTAAAAAAAGAAAAAAGTCTCGTGGAGGCGAGCCGGATCGGCTTGTCTATTATATCTTTCATTGCTTTCTGCCGAATCGGCCCTTGAGTGTAAATTACCCTGCCGGTTTTCAATTCGGCTCCTGGTTTTTAAACTCAAATGACATTGAACTAGGTTGGTTGTCCCTAAATCCTTGGTGACAACATCCGGGAATTCTCTTCTAAGAATATCCAGCAGTTTTTGTTGATTTGGTGCATATCCCAGAATGCAAACGTACGACTTGACCTCGTAATAAGCACACTCCTGTGCCCTGAAGAGCACATCACTATTAGATTTGAAAGAGAAGGAATCGTCAGAAGGATCAAATAGCAAAGTTGTATTTTTGATAAAATCAAGTCCCAAAATTGCTCTGTGTGGTAAACTGTTTACTATGCAGAATGGATACGTCCATTCGTCTCGTTCGATTCCTATTTTTACTATTGCTTTCATTTTGATAGTGATTTCTGATGAAACACCAGTAGCTATAATATTCGTGTTCATCAAAGGAATATCATTTTGGATTTTCAAAAGCTGTAGAAAATTGTAGCTCACACACGAAAAACTTGCCCCTGAATCAATCATCACGGCAGCTCCAATGCCGTTAATTGAAATTGTCGCTAAATTTGTTCTCCTCTTCAATTTTAGTGTTGTTTATATTTTTTATTCCTCACGGTAGTTAATTTTTCTCCCGATTTTCCCTTTCTCCCTTATTTAGTTTTTTGATTTGTTCAATCGTGTTGTCGAATTGTGCTGTTGATTAGCCGTTTTTTTATTTTTCTTGCCCGTTGCTGAACCAGTTGTTGAATAAGTTTACTGTTGAATCGGGCTGGGTGATTGTGACATTCCGATTGACATTGTGGTTAAATCCCAAGGGCTCAGATACAGGAATGGGAGGTATGAGTAAGGAGAGGAGAAACCCATTTATGGTGTTTGCTGCTGGACAAACGGATGTAAAAAACCTTGTCTGAAAGGCTTATAGTAATTAGGGAAATTTTGCTTGCATGTTGATGTTTGTTAATTACCCCCGTTGTTTGTTACTTGTTGCGTTTTGTTTCATTTTTGAATTCGGTCTTTGATAATGTTGTTGCGATGATAAAGAAGGCTCCGAACGGTGAAATGTAGGTAGTGTATGGTGGGGGAGGGGGGGGGGGAGTGTTGTTTTTTACCATTTTGTTCGTTTGACCGATAATTATTGTTGTGTTGATTGTTATGCCGATTGTAGTTTTTCCGGTCCGGTGTTACTGGGTTCGATACTAGATTGTGATTTGTTTGCCCTTGCCTTCTGTAAATTTTCGGTCAGATCTAGTTTTTCAACGTAAGCTACTAAATTTTGCAATTCTGCGAATGTTTTCGGTCTATTACTAAGTTGAAATTTCACTCGTGTATTAGGTACTATTGGAGAATACTCTACACTATTTCCGTTTCCGTGTACTGGGAAAGAATAGAATTAAATTTTTGATAGCGTCTACGTAAGACCGGAAATTCTCGTTTTGATGTTGCGGCCGTAAAATTTTTTCCTGAACTAAATTCAAACGAATATGAGGCGTTGTAAGTTCTTCGAGCAGTTTCTTAGACACGGACTTGAAGGTAAACTGTGGCTGTACGTAAGAGTATCGTGTTTTCTAGACAAGTAGCTATTCTTTGGAAAAGGGATTGAAATGTGCTTTCTTCCATAGAGTTAAAAAATGTTATTTTCCAGAAACTTGATCAAGCTCCTCGGGTTATCGGTATAATGTATTGGTACTTTCGTGATTTCATTTTCAATATAGTTCGGAATTTTATCGATGTGTTGAGGGTGTTCTGTTCGGTGGTCAACTGGTAAATGGAAACCGGTTCTAGAGTTAGACGCAATTTCGCGTTTAAATTCATCGATGGTCCTTTGCAACTCGAGTAATTGGGTTTGAAGTTTCTCATTTTCTTGTATGAGAACGGCTAAATTACTAGCATTGATTTGAGACAATTGGGATCGTAAAGCATCATTTTTATCACTTATTTTTCTCATGTCACTTTTGATTTCTTTTAAACCCTGTTAGATATTAGTGTACTAGAGAGGAACCGGTGTATCGGGGGAAGGAAATTGAGATTGTTGAGCCCCTTTCAAACAAAGATCGCATTTCCACACAGCTCGTTTTTCTAGATCCATTATGGTCCGGTTTTGAAGTTCTTTTTATCTAGTACAACAAACATGGAAACGTTGCTCACATAACGAACACATAACTGCATCGACCGGACGATCTGTGAGAACTTAGCACATGCGATGGACATGATGCTATGACGAAAGTTGTTTTGAAAAAATATGAGCAATGGTGGAACTCGTGTGAAAATTAGGCCACTGGTGGAAAATGATATTAACGTTTAGCAAGTGAAACGTTGCGACCGTGAATTTTACTCTGCTACCATTTGTAAGGTACTCTACAATAAGGTTTGGGTTATAAAGAATGAAAAACCCGTGAAAATCCTTTTTGGGTAGTTTATTACAAAAATCTGTTGTTAGGGATCCTACCTAACAAGAGAAGGGGGAAAATAAAAGGTAGTTTCCTTCGAAAAACAATAGAGAAAAGGGGAATGTAGTCCTTCCCAACACTGGGAATCAAAGTAAAACGGAAAGGTCTCACCTCGGCAATAGTATTAAAATCTTCTCCTACACTTCAAAAGTATCGGAGGGTAGATGCCACGAGAAAAGTTATTGGAAACGTCCGGAATGGTCAGGTCGGCACATCCGCGAGGCATTAAAAGAAAGTCCTGTTTGCCCTGAAAATCCTCAGATGATGGACCCCCCCCCCCCCTCGTTCTATCTCGTTATATCTCAGAGAGTCGCAGGTCAGAAGTTTAATATCAAAGCAGACAACTGGAATTTTTTGTGTGTTCAATATTGATCAATTAACTTCCAAATAATGCTATTCATATATTATTTTGACAGTTTCTATATATATATATATATATATATATATATATATATATATATATATATATATATATATATATATATATATATATATATATATATATATATATATCAAAATTGCTAGTACAAGTGAATACAATGAATACATCTGGAGAAACGTCTTCGTCATATTTCAAGTAAGTAAAATAATGAAAGCAATCGTTTCAGGTTAATCGTCATCAGCTGTCCTCTTATAGAAGGATCTGAACTTGATCTTATGGTTTCGGTCTTGGCAACTCATCGTCTCGCCCTCTTTATTAGAGAGGGGTTTTGCTTTACGAGAAGCGTGAAAACTATTTGGACGTGAGACGCTTAGTGTGATGGCATAGGTATTTGACGTCTAAACGATGAATGCCTAAACGTCACGACTGAAAACAGCTTTTCGCGTTTCATATCCGACTAGCGTCAAAACGAACAGCTGTCCGCAAAAAATATATTCTTCTTTAGTCCTGTTCCTGCACCAATTTTTGTTTTTCAATTTGGCTAGATAGTGAAATGTCAGCACCAATATCTTCGGAAGCTTTATGGCCTCCAATGCACACCCCATTAATCTTTATTTATCTCGGAACCGGAATAAGATCGCTTTGTATAAGTACAGTTTCTCTCCACATTAAGTAGGTACCTACATAATTAAAACATTAACATTATCATATACTCGGTTAACCAAAGCTTAAGGTTACGATTGTAATAAAAATCAAATATTTTCGGCAAAACTTTGGGGAGCTAGTATAATGAAATATAATATTGAAATTGACCTAAACACAAATAATAAAAACTCGTTATTGGGAAAAATGTTACCGATTAAATGAAAGATTGTTCAAGCAGTGTAACAAAAACTTATTTCAAGAGCTCAGAGGTCAAATTCGCAATCCTATATCTAGAAATGTTTCATTCTCAAGTCAGAGGAGTGCATGAATAAAAATAATTTGGCCGAAATAAGATGGTGCTTTAAACTTAGAGGAGGGGTACTTTTCCTCAATGATACGCTCTGGAGGGAGGAAGTTGCAAGGGATTGTGCAATGTGCAACAGTGATGAGGAGAAGGATTTGTTCCACTTCCACGGAGGTGGTGAAATTCTTTCCGAGTGGGGGGTGAAATGGTTTGTCAAGGCAAGGTTAAGGAGAGGCAAATGTATAGATGTATAGACGTGGGGAGGGGTGAGGTCTAATTAAACCTCTAGAGCTGCAGTGGAGGCGGTTCCCATTGCTCCTGTACCATGACACGCTTGCCTCTGCAGTTTAGTCTACTGGAGTATTATGGTTGCCTGGCATGTTTTACGCCACCATAAAATGTAAGCATAGATGACCATGGGTCTGAAAATAGCTGTGTAGAACCATAGTATCACTTTGGGTGTCAGACCCCACATGTTTATCCAACCATTCTGTGGCACGCCCATAGTGCTCGGGTTCCTATATTAATGACATATTCCAGATGCCTGTTCCGATTAAGTTTATGGTCAAGCATCACTCCCAAGTATTCAACTTCATTGGATAACGATATCCTTTGACCATGAAGTGTAGGAGATTTTAAGGATAGTTTCCTTCTGTTAGTGAAGGGAACCAGAGTGGTTTTCTTTGGGTTTACGTGTAAGCCCTCATCCGATCACCACTTTTAGACGATGTTGAGGATACCCTGCTTCCGGTTGGAAATGACACAGTCAAACTTGCCCCTGATAATGATATTTAGATCATCTGCAAAAGCCACAACGTCGTGCCTGCTTGAGTTAATGTCACAAGTAGCTCATCTGCTACCAACAACCAAAGTAGAGGGGACAGTACTCCACCCTGTGGGCATCCTCTATTTGCCGAGACAATGATTGCGATTGCGTTATTATGTATCGTGAAACAATTAAAATAAAATAAATAAGGGAGAATCCTCTGAGAACTCTTTATGCCTACAAATACTAAGGAGAAAAATTTGAGGGAAGTAAAATCATAGGGATTTTGTGTACCTCAAAAATGCGCAATATTTTTGGCGTCGCCAAAAATGGTTGTTTAGGTCCAGGGTTTGCTATTCACACCACATTGCTACACGTCCAACTAATTTATATTTAACTAATAGGATTGATTTAGGATGTTATGTAATCTATGAGATGCGATTATGCAAGCATCCAGGTACCTCAACTATGCAGTTCACTCAAATTCACAACCGAATTAGCCACCAACCACTCGGAGCGCTAGTGTCGGGGTGCCAAATCACCTAACACGCAAGTTCTAGTCGACAACTACCACCTGACCACCTGGTTTTCGGTTTTTTTAAAGGTTTTGGGAACAAATAATTAGTTTATTGCTTAACCCAATAAGTCTCTAACGCCACACAAGTTAATGGTCACGTAAATCGAGTAATCGAGGTAGCTAAGGTTCCAAACAACCCTAACGAATAATACTATCATCTCAGATTTATTTTGATTGATAAAATTGTGTGGATTGGAGAGATGCTGCATCAATACCTATCATTTCAACAATATTGATCCCGAAAATGTGATAGTGTTAAACGTGTATGTGATATGTACCTACGGAGTGGTTTATCTGCAACGGGAATAATTAACCTTTGTGTCAAGAATTCGCAGCGTTTTTTAATTTTATTTTATTCATTTATTTTTCGTTTTTGCGTTCATAAATAAATAAATAAATATATATATGTATATATTTTTTTATTTTTTTTAAATATATATAACGTTATGTTTTACATTCCTATATATATATATAGGTATATATATATATATATATATATATATATATATATATATATATATATATATATATAGGAAAAGTGTAGAAAGAATATATATATATAAAACGTTTCATGGCTTTACGAAAAGTTTAAATTATATCAAGATTATTTCTGTACCCTTGGAATATTGCAAAAGCTGTTCGTTGCTGATTTCCATTTGTAAGTTTTACTGTTTGTTTAACGGTTTTGTAGATCATAAACAAATTTTTAGCTATACCAGAACGATTATGTTTAATTTAAAAAATATGCGTATGAAATTCATTCACTTCAGTGTAAAATACGTAAAGTATCGACTAGAGAGAAAAAAAAAAAATTATGTGTGCCACGGTGATTTTTGTGCGGGAATTCTCATTTGTTGCGGATATTATCTCATTTAACGCCCTTAAAGAATGTACCTATGTTTGAACCCGTTAAATAGACAGAGGTGAAATAAATAATAAATTGATTACGCCTGAATTCATGCGGAGACCTCTCTCAGTCAACCGTTTTCGAGTATCTGATGACATTCATCCGATGGAAAGTCTGTGAGCGTCGAATATACATAAGAACATAATGCGTAAACATTCCCCGACTTCATGGGGTTTCTACCGTTTTGGTGCCGATCCCAACCACTTTGCCCACCACAATTCCCTGAAAATTCTTATATATCAGGCACAAGTACAGAACAAGCTCTCCGCGTAGCAAGCAATTTTGGACACACAGAGTAACTTTTGTGTACACGAAACTAAATTTGTTCAGAACGTTCTGAAATGCAATGCCCTCGAGAAATTTCAGTTTTGGGTGAACCTTTTTTTCCCATGTGATCTCGAGACTTCTTGTAACATTGATCTCAAGCAAAAAGATTCAAGGGCTAGAAAAAAATCAGTTTCTGTCAGATGTGGTCATATGGACACATTTTCACGTAACTCCAATAAATACATTGACGTGTGTGCGTTTTTTTTTTTTTTTTTTTTTTTTTTTTTTACGAATTTCTTGAAGAGTTTATAAAATTTACTAAAATTCTAGTCTACTTTTCAAAACACGTATTTATCTTTATGAATCGGAGAAATGTATCCTATTATTTATATTTTCTGGCGAAGGGGGTTACAACCTCATTGGATGACCTGAAAAAGTTTCAATTCTCAAGAACAAAACACTGCAAAAAATTCAGCTCTTAAGATTCATAATTAAGTGGTGAACAATTAAAGTAGGAGGGGAAAACTTTTCTCTCCATCAACTACAACAGTTTTGATGAAATTCACAAGAGTTACCCTTTAAATAGATGCAAATGAAACCAATTCCCATCTGTTTAATTATACTTTGAGAAGCTGTAAAATGACTTAAATGTCGTTTAAAACAGCGATATTTATGATTTTCAAATGCGTAAATTCTCATTTCGCTGAAGCTATACTTGGTCTTCATGAGAAGAAACATTGAATGCTCTTCCTTTTCTCATTTATATAGGGTGTCCCAATAGTAACCCTCTCCCTTCCCTCTTTTTTCCACAATTTTTGAGATATCCAAGTGATACTTGGAAAGCGTTTTTAGGGTGAAGCTTCTACCTTATTTATTTTACCAAATAGGTTTACCGCTAGGTTTTATTTCGATTTTCGAGTTTGATTAAGGCATGTGCATTCTATGAATGATAGTGAGTTAATTTTGAACCTTAGATCATGGCTTTTGAGTATGTCCACAGACCTACTTCATAAGTACCTACGCAATTGCGTCCCGAAGAATTACTTATTAACTTTAATAACTGTTGTGAAGGACGCCATAAATCATTTCACTTTCCCATAATTTATTCACCTTTGCACACGTAAAATTGATGGATTTGGCATTTATGGGATACCTTAGGAATCCATGAAGCGTTCAAAAGCTTTTAAGTATTTAGTACTAAGGCGCCCGTCCGGATCGAGATCATCTACGCAAAACGTACAATTGACAGGGTACCCTCTAAAAGAGTGCTCTACCAATAACAGAGAGTCTCACGTGCTCGAGATTTGATGTCCGCATTATTGTTGGGGTTGACAAGAAACGAAAAGCGAAGCGTTCTACTCTCATTCGAAAGCTGCCCGAATCTCTTGGCAGTTCTGCCAGTCTCGTTTCCCGACGTGCTCCGTCTTATAAAACGTGTGTCAGAGAGAAGAAAATAAAAAGAATGAAGTGTTGGCCCTTGAAAGCTCGTCCACTCGTTCAAATGTGTTTCATGTTCCGCCGTTACACGCTTTTGATCCGCTAACGTCATTGTGAACTTTTTTTCTCCTTTCCTCCAGAGAAGCGAGCTGTTAATTTTATGTTTGTGAAGTCGGTGAGACCCTTTTTTGATAACCTGCCGGCCTTGTTAGGGTCGTTAATCTTCCTTTGTTACGCCTGGCATCGTGAAAAGACCGTGTAAGTTATTGCGATCATCTGCGATTATATCACAACGTGGCTCCATTCACTTAGCCTAGAAGTTACCTCATCCCGTGGAATCTAGAGTTTTAATTGAGTAACTTCCGAGGCAAAATGGGCGTATATTAACAATATGCAAGCAAAAATTAATGTTGTTAGACTGGGGTTTCTCATTTTGGGAAGAGGCTGCTGTGATTGAAAAGTAACTATCGGCATCGGGGAACAAACACAGATAAATTGTTTCCCCATAGTTAATAATGCGTTGTAGAGGTTCTTCAAGACTTCTCATAGTTCGTTGATATTTATTTATACAGGCTGTTCCAAAACGAAAGTCTTATTCTGAAAAGTTATAGAACATTTTGAGCTCATAACTAATTTACCACATTACATGGTTCCCCAATTATAAACATGCCAAAGTGCATGAAAAAAGTAAGGTACTCAGTATGAACATGATCTCCAGAGATCAAAGAGAATGTCCTCAGTATTAACTCAGTTTTCCGAGAAAATGCCTCGAGTGTACACCAAAGAGGACTACGCAGATATTCACTCTTGTGAGTTTAAGCGTGAAGCTGGTTTTAGAGGAGCGTGAATTTTTTTCCATGGGAGAGAATACGATGCCCGCCTGATTCGTGTTAGAAGTTTGGAGCTTCCTTGGAGTCGACTTAATGGTGGGAGTACGATTGGCGCTAGCCTTGTTGGAGCGATCTCAAACTGAAGCCACAGCAGAAGCTGAACCTCTTTCGCACATACTCGTACTTACCACCAAATTCAACCAACAGGCTAATCTTAGGCAGGCTTAACGCTAGGAAGGGGGGGGGGGGAGAGGTGCTTGAATTTGACTGTGAATTCACACTCCTATGTGCTGTTTTCTGAGCTTCTCAGCTGGTGTCCAAGTGCCTACATCCACACCCCGATGAAATCTGGTTGGCTCTGATTTGCTTCCCTTTCAGCCTGTTTTTCATAATAAGCCGGCTCCCTCAGTGCCTGCTTACCTTTACGACGCAAGTGCTCCTGACCTTGATTTTGTCAGGCAGAGTTTGCTATGGTGCGACTGAGCAACACCAAATGCTCCAAAACCCTGCGCGTCTGCAGAGTTTGCTGCTGTGCATGTATGAATCAATTTATGGTAAAGAACTTTTACATAGATCTGAATCTCTCATTGTATTGGATGGGATTTAGAGAGCATTGAGGGTTGAGCCTACTTGAATATCATTCCATTGAGGTACCTAGTTAGCTCCCTCTGTGAGGTGTTCTACAGGTCGTAATGGGACTGTAGAGACTATCTGCCATGTCCATCAGGGTAAAATGGATGGATGGAAGGTAATAATACGTGTACATACTTGTTTTGGTATATGGAGTGGCTGGTGTCAAATGTTGAGTATTCGAAGCAGGAAGAAGCCCGATGGATCTGCCGTAAACCTGGTTGTCTACATTCTCAGTGGCAGTGTGGAGCATACCTACATGGTTAGGCGAGGTAAATAAATTTGACAAAATTACCTGAGGCAAAGGATACACACGCTAAGAGAAGTGGCTGCAAGTGACATCAAGTTCATGGCCGCGTCGTTGTCATGGCACATGGGTATGGGTTGGAAAAAGTGCCTCGGAGTTCTCAGAGTTGGGCATCTCGACAAAAATGCTTTGTAGTATCCCCACCCGTGTCCATCCAGGCGCTTATCTTAATTGGTGGTCATTGTATAGCGGAAATTAATTTCTTCCCTCCCTCCCTCCCTCCTCTTATTTCCTTAACTAACTTGATACAGACCGGAGACGGGTGAACCTGGGTGTAGTCCAAACTATTTAGGTAGCTTATTTCTTTAGTTGTTTTCTTTTGATGGCGTGGATTGTTGTTACAGAACATTATTTAGTAAAATTTCGATTATGGTACAAATTGTTTGAATTGTTTACTTCTTTAATCACAATTAGTGCTTAGCTTATTACATGACATGGCATGCTGCTGGACTCTGACCTGGTCACCCTTTTTTGAGCTAGTAAGTCATAGCAGCGAAAAATGAAGGACTTTTTTCACATGAGTAAATTTTTATTCGGGGAATTTCCCTTTGAATTTCTCAGTCGTTTTCTCTAAATATTTAGGTGCTGAACGAGAAGAACCTGTTCGATGTGTCATGTTTTTGCGAAATTCGGAGTTGTAAATTATTATAAAAGATTTAGTATGTAATACTAGGGGAAACTTGACAAGTTAGTACCGCGAGACGATGGAAAAAGTCGTGCAATCTTGTCTTTGTGGAAAAAAACTCGTTCGTCTGAAAACGAATAATTACCGTTGGAAAGTGCAGTTGGCGTGAACGTTCTGAGGATGGAATTTATCACCACTGAAATGCAGACAAAAACTCTTGGATATTCCATTCAACTGCTTTCGTCTGCTCGCTTTTTTCTATCTTACTATCTTCCTTGATGGTAAAATTTCAATTATATTTCATAGAAAATATTTACTGTACGTTTATATTATTAACAAATTCATGACATTACTCATACCCGTCAAGTATGTCGTTCAATAATTCATGATGTACTTATTTGGTATTTAGTATGACAGAGTGTCATCATTGAGCTGTATGTTCAAATAAAGGAACGATACCTGAGCTGTGATACATATTTTTGCAGATTAGTAGGCACGTTTACAACATGTGTAAGAACAAAGTCAAATACATTTCTTCGTGACTCGAGTCGAATAAAATTTGGCATAGCCGTTGCAATATATAGATATATAATAGAAGAACCGTATCGGTACTTTTACACGATACGCTTATGGAAGTACCTCGGTAGACACCTGTGATGGGGTCATGCATTTTGAAATGAACGTGCAACTTAAATCCCCTTGCTTTAACATTTCAGTTGCAATGGAGAAGAAATAAATCATTCGATCAAGGCTTTAATTTGAGATGAGTTGAATCCAATTTTGACTAATCCCTATCAGTTTTCCGTTGAAAGTTCAATATTATAACAGAAATTGATTTAGTTCAGATCACAATAGGAGATGAATGAAATTTATTTTTATTAATATATGCTTGGAAACGAATGTAAATTGCATCCCAGGAGTTTGTGCGTCAACGTCATTCTTTGGAGATTAACTAGTTCCTTTTCCATCTAATTTCATGTTGTCTGAACCTAAGACGAATTTTTTGCTGTTGTTGAAACAAGTGAGAAACTGGAAATTATTCAGCAGTCATAAGAAAAACCACGACTTCAGGATTGGTATTCAGCCCATTTTCATGAAAAATCGACGGAATTGGTTTTCTATGGTCATTTGGTGGAGAAGGTGATATTTGAGCGTGTTATGTGTTAAATTTGGTTGTGAGAAACCTTCATTATGATCTTGGTCAAGTCCCTTTCCGCTAGATACCGGTCACACCCACGATTATCATACTGTGAGAACGAAGCAAATACGAAGGGTCTGCCCTCTAGCTGGGTCAGTATGTGTAGTCCTTGAATGAAAAGTGTGTATTTGTGATGCTGTGCCCATCCTAAGAGGACAAGACAATACATCTCTATCAACCCAATCCTTTTGTATCGAAATTTCATTCCGCCTCGTTCACCAGTGCGAAGAAAAGCCTACGGCATGAACTGTAACTTTTACCTGGGTACGACAGTTTCGATATATCATTCAATCTGTATTACGCATATTCCTACACTCTTATCAAGAAGCCAATTTATTTACATTACTCTTGATTCCAGAAACGAAATCCCATTTATCATTCTTTCAAATTCTCGGCTTTCTATGAATTGCTTATTAGACCCTAATGAATGAAAATTGTGAAAAGTATGTGAAGTGATTACATTGAGGCTATAAAAGATCTGAATGGAAGTGATGATTCTTACGATATATTTAGCCTAGTGATAGATGGCTGGAAGCGTTATTTAACTTCCCAACTTCGGAGTCACTTCAGAGCTCAATAACTGACTAATGCGACAAACATGTGAAGTATCTAATCATTGGGGTAGCAACAGTTCCAAATTACTGTGCTCAACAGTGAAATAGGGAGTAGGTATCTGTGGTATTTATGGCTTCCTGACTCACCTAACCACTTGCCTGCTTTTATGTGAACCTATCAAAGTGATTACAAGCTATTTGTGTCTGCAAGATTTGGTTGAATATGAGCAGCTCTTTTTATGTTTCTTTTACAATGCTCTGAACATATTATTCTGTGTTTTGTTTGCAGGTCATTACTCAAAACCACATACTATGTTGAAATGCCGCTCTTCATTGGCCCCTTGCCATGTTATTATTTCTCCAGTGATTTTAGTCTAGGAAAGCAATCTGGGTTCTAATGAGAGCTAAAGATTTATAATTTTTTGTTTCATAGCCATATTTTTCCCGTTTATATATATATATAAATATATTTATATATATATATAAAGGTGGAGGAAATTTACTGATAGTAAGTTGTTACTGATTCTTCTAGCAAGTCAATGTACTCAATTGGAGTTTTGGAGATTGTTTGAAAGTTTAGCAAACCTGTATGGGGTTCTGTTTTACTCATGTGCACTTCATGAGCGCGCGCGCGTGTGTGTGTGTCATTCCACATGATAACTCTCCTTAGGATTCAGATAAAAATTCTCTTCTTGTGCCAGAAAATCATGCTTCCCAAATGAAAGAATGAGTTCGTTGGCCAGCAAACAAAGTGCTCACGTTTCATATCAATTTAACGTTATATGATCCGATAATTTACGAAAATTTGCTAATACGATCTTGCTGAATGAGTGGAGCTTCAAACCATCATGTAATCGAACTTTTGATCGATTCTTATCAATCGAATTTTATGAAGGTAAACATAATTTTGGGGTAACTTTGGATGGTATTTGATTTGAATCAGTATAAAAATGTACGTAAACACAGCTAGGGTTGAGTTTGATGCAGAAAACTATATCATTATTATTTTGTTCTTAGTTTGTTTCGATACATATTTTCTGAGGTTGTTTTAGATCAATAAAAAAGCTTACGCAGCCTATTTTACAGAGAAGTGGATATTTACAATGACAGGGGGCCTTTACGCACACTGCTGAGTCTTCAGTTCTGTACAGTTAGAGTACAGTTCTAGATCCTTGAAGTTTTCAGTACACTATAATTAATAACAATAGATTTAACATGGGTTGTCCTGAGATTTGTCATAATAATAAAAAAGAACTGGTATCGTTGCAGTTGGCTAATGAGAAGAAATTGAATCGGTATAATCTTGCTTACTCGGTGTCACGTAATCACCCAGAGAGTTTCCCTTTCAAATATAAACTTCCTAAGGTAAACAGGAGAGACTTTGGCTCTCTCAGCTGATTAGGAAAGCGCCCATAATTTGCATGGTATCTTTAATGTCCCAATGAGTCTTCCTATAAAATTTCACCTCCCTCTGGCGGGCTGGAGAGAATTCAGCTCACTCAGCTGATCAGAAAAGAGCCCTACATTTCAATCGTCTCTCTGAATCAAAGAGTTTTCCTATAAAATTCCAATATTCTAGGGCGAACACGAGAGAATCTACCTTACTCAGCTGACCAGGAAAGAACCCCACATTTCAATCGTCTCTCAATGCCTCAAAGAGTAGAGTCTCCCTATAAAATTTCAATCTCCTAGGGTGAACTGGAGAGAATTTAGCTCATTCAGCTGATCGTGAAAGAGTTCTAAATTTCAATCGTATCTCATTAACTGTGAGAGTCTCCCTATCAAATTTCGACTTTCTTGTGTGAACAGGAGAGAATTCAGCTCACTCAGCTGATCAGGAAAAAGCTCATAATTTAAATCGTCTCCTAATGACCCAGAGAGTTTCCCTACCGAATTTCGACTTCCTAGTGTGAACAGGAGAGAATTTCGATCACTCACTTCGTGGTGTGCGGTGTACGAATAAGTACCGTGTCGAAATAATTTGACGCGAAAAAAGTGTTACAGTCTTGAGAAACGTAGTTCTAGCCATAAAATATATATAATGTTAAAACGATGTCAAGAAACGATAGTAGCCTATGAGGCTGATCAGAAGGCGTTTGGAAAAAGAGCACTCTGTCCGAAATTGTTTGAACTACCATACTTAGGTAGACACTCGTCACCTTTTTTTGGAAATTGGCGTTGTTTTTCACCACAAAATACGATAAACAGCTTTGTTTTTTGCATTTATTACCCTTGCTATGGAGGCTCCTTTGCAATTTTTATAAAATTCGCTGCGATAGTGTGGGTAGTTCCCAGATGGTCTCTTTTAAATTTAATTGTCGTACGATCATTATGCATGTGCGCATTCGCAACCTCGCATTCCTCATAACTTCAATTTGGTCGTTGTTAGTTGTTTAACTCCATCTGTTCAACAATAATTAAGGAAGCTATCCCTCCCGAATTGGCAGACGTTTTGCTCAAAAGATGCCGGTTGGATCAGTATTCTATGCAGGGTATCAAAATGAATTATTGCTGTTATTTTTAGAGAATATTTTTAGTTTAGTATAGTATGAAATCTCACTCGCCTTTTGCCCTAATTTTCACGCGTTAACTTAGCATTGCCTAGGTACTCGAGCTTCAGGGAAAACATGACTAACCGTTCAATAACCTGTTTTTTCTTTCTTTTCACCCGCTTTTCGGGCGCAATAAATTATGTTATGATTCACATCTTAGAATGGGGCAAAACTCTAGATGTGCAATAGGTTTAATTTGTAGGTATTTGGTTGAACTTCGACGATAGCGTTCTTCTCATTGTTCGACGTTACGGTGCGCAGCGTGAGGGCTGGTTATGAATGCGCTTTATCTAATCTTGGGTGAGCAATTACAGTCAAGTGCTGGGTAAATAGGGCGCGGTCGGGGCTGGCCGGAAACTGCCTTTAGGAGAAGGCGGGCGCACGTGCAATCAGCCCGCCGGAACAACTGCACGGTGAACTTGGCTATTGCACACCCGCCAGCAATGATGTGATTGTTTGTTTGGACGGCACCTTGGCGATATCTCGCGGTTCGATGACTGCAAAGATATGATGAGCTTGCGTTTCAATTGTCTACTCCAATGTCAGCATTTCAAAACATAAATTACTTGAGCTTCTTTCGAAATCGAGATGTAGTATACAAATTCCGTTGAATTCCACCCTTAGTGCACATCATATGCGTCGTTCTCGTTTAATCAATATTTTATTTTCTAATTTCCTTTCGAGAACATCAAGCCGTAAATAGATTCAAAGTGTTAGCAAACTTTCGTAGAAAATGAAGCTATTGCAATGGATTAAGAAATTTTAAAATTGAATTTTTGCAAATTTTCTTCATCGGAATCCGTTTTGACTATTTCTACAGTTAGCGCTTTTTCATATATTATAATACATGTCATTCCAGACTATAACTCTCCTTAGGATCGAGATAAACAAAACACGTTCTTTCGTTGAAAATCAAGCATTTCAATGGAACGGATGAGTTCGTTGGACTGTACTTTTTGAGCTCAATAAATTGAACGAATATATTTTCTCTCAAAAGTGCTGATAAAATCAGTAAAAATGGCAAAAACGACTAACGATTATTAAATATATATTTTTTGAAGAATGAAAGATAAAGGATGAAATGAACCAAAGTTTATAGACAATAAATTTGAACATTGAAAATGCAGGAAGTTATACTAAAAATGTACTTCAATTTAGAAATATGTGCATAGCAACTACAAAAAAGTTTAATACTCAAAATCCTTGTTTTCAGTGTTAGATTATTATTTAGAACCACCTGGTTTGGCAATGAAATTGATAGTTAACCATTTCGAGCATTAGTGCTAAAATTTCGAAACGATTTAGCATAAATATAATAAGGTAATTTACGAAAATTTGCACATTCGATCATGCTACGTCACTCGAACTTTTTTCTATTCATCGTTATTCATTCATTCAATCATCTGAGCATATAATGTGAATACACCCTTTTGAGAAGCACATGGATACCAGCAGTGTGAATCAAAACAACTGTCTGAAAATGAAGGGTTGGACTATTCCACCTATGATATCTTTGCAGCCTCTCGAATATGTTTTTCTTTAGTTTCATTCTATGTTTCCACGTTTGGAAGGAGGCACTAGAGGAAAAAGGAAAATATAAGGTATGGCACAAAACTGGCTTTTTACCAATATCGGATATTAAAGTCTCAATGCATGTCGGGTTTCGCTATCTAGAAATACAAAAAAATGCCAGTCATGTAGCGTGATCGTATGAGCGAACTTTCGTAAAATATCGTATTATATTGTAACTTTGTTTTGAAATTTGAGCACTTAGAGTGCAAAGAAATTGTCAACTACCAAGTTTAATTATAGCAAAAAAAAAAAACATTCTGAATGATATTCTGTAATTCAAAATATACTTTGAATTTTCGCCTGTTTTGCAGTTTTATCGAGCAAATATTAATGCAATTCAAGTAAAATTGGCAGCATAATTTTGTGCATACATTTTGTATGGTCTTCTTTTGACTAAAATTTTGCTAAAAATAGAACGGATTTTTAGCCGTTTTTTTGTAATTTACAGTGTTTTTTTGCGTAGATTTTTGAATTTTGATCAGTTTAATTTGCTCAAAAGTGCTGGCCAATGAACTCACCCTTTCATTAGGGAAGCCTGGTTTTTTGGCTCAAAAATGGAGATTTAACCTCAATCCTAAGGAGAGTTATCGTCTGGAATGACACACACATTTACAAATATATTTATATGGAAATGTTTTAAACTCCAGAAATCGTTCCAGAATGCCACAAAACGGATTTCAATTAGGAAAATTTTCGAAGTTTCATTTTAGCATTTGTTGAGCCATTTCAGGAGCTTCATTTTCAACGAAAATTCGCTAAAATGCTATGTGAAGGGAAGAAATGGCACACCAAACTGTAACTATAGAAGAATGAGGTTGCTACTAGATCCCACAAAAGGAACCAATCCCCTAATTCCTCAGCAGATTTTACCAGTCGTCATTTCATGGCGATATTTCAGAACGCCTAGAAAAATGCATGTGGAGAAGAAGGTTGTATCACCTTGCTGATATGGACACCGAACACGTTATACATTTTATAAAATGTTAATAATATTTTTCTTCAAATAAGTATAGCGACATTTTTTTTCTTCAGTTATTTGAACAATCGACCGTTTCACTGCTACACCGTGTATTTATTTAGTCGCTCCTTCTTACCCAGTTCCACATGACAGATACTCATCGAATTGCACAATTTAGGAAAGCCTCTCCCAGGACCTTAGCTTTGAAAATATGTTACGTTAAAAAAGAGTTATCCCGTAAAGTTATGTTGCAGTATAAAACTCATACCTACCTACCGCTTATTTCATATCTGATTGGTAGAATATAAACAACCTGGACAGGCTTATTATCATCTACTCTGTGCCTATATCAGCCACCCGTATCAATGTTTTAAACTCACCGTATTAATGTTTTAAAGCACTGGGAATATTATATTGAAATTATTTGTTGTCCGTTATTGGCCGTCATTCGTTACTTGATTTTCAATCATGAATAATTGATATAAATTATTTTCATCTGTAGGTTACCGAAGATTAATAGTAGTTGAAGTTATGATTTAACGGTCATCTGCCGTCCTATCATGCGAGGTTCGTACTTGTTATCTCTATGGGTGGTCGTGCAGCTGACCTGGTTATTCAGTGACAATTAATAATAATATTGTGATGAATTCTCCATCGGGCGCCAGTTCTGCTGCAATCAATTCGCTAGTGAAATGGAATTGTCGAGAGATACATTTCAGAGTTCGACTTGACCGGTGGAGACGACATTTTACGGGATTTATTAGAAATTGAATCAAGGAATACCTGGAATGCTCTGTAAATAAATCCACATAATCCCAATGAATTGTTAAATCAACTATTCTTAAATGGGATTTCGATGTTAATAAGTTCACATTATTTGTATGCGCAGTAATGCTGCCTTTTATTCGCGATGAAACATAAAAACCTTCTAATGCACACCTTCCCGTACGGCTGACACTAGAAATTCACATTAAAACGCGCATATATACTGCCAGGAATAAGTAAAATTATCTCCTCATCTTTCTATTACCTCTAATCTTCTCCTCCTCAGTTACTTTCACTTAATTCATTGTATTTATTCCAAACTGATAGACATCCTTATAAATTTAATTAAATTTTGAATTACAGCTGTTTTAGCGAATTTTTGAAGAAAATTAAGCTATTGCTCTCGCCTCAAAATTTGTAGAATGTGAATTTTTGAAAAAAAATTATGCAGAAATCCGTTTCAGGCTATTCTGAATCATATTCTGAAGTTTAACGCATTTTTTTATGTATGTATATATGTATGTATGTATATATGTATGTATGTATGTATATATGTATGTGTCATTCCAGACGATAACTGTCCGTAGAATTGTGCTAGAAACTTCAAACAAATTTTAAAATGTTAAGGGCACAAAACGAAAGTTCAAGTTCGTTGGCCAGCTTGATCGGATTACATCTTCGGGTTGAAATTTTCAAAAATGTAGTCAAAAATTTCAAAATAGCCTGTTTTTTGCGATTTGTCGTGCGAAATAATTTTTTCAGCATACTAACATGTGGTATACTCGGAATCAGCGTAAAATTTCCTATAAGAATATGTATCAAGTTTTCAAAAATTTCAAAGTTGAAAAATCAGTCAAAAATCGAAATAATGCCGTTCGCTGGTTGTAAAAATCGGTAATATTCTTCAAAAATTCGCTCATGGGGTCATGCTGCATGACTGGAAATTTTTTTGTTTATTCAATAATGTATTTATTATGTCGCGAAAGCGAATTAAATTATATTATTTTCGTAATATTCGAAATGTAGTTCGGCATCAAAATTATGTTCCTTGATTCCTTTCTGATCAAAATTCTAAATCATCTGGTGTCAATTGTTTTATATTTGAAGTTCATATGAATAAAGAATCATTGTAATTTGAAACCATGAACCGAGTAGTTGATTCCTAATACTTGAAAAGAAAATAGTAATAGGAAGTAGAAAGGGAGCAATAAGTGCCTATAATAGGAAAGGAAGCAGATCAGAACTAGCACACCACAAAATACTGGTAGCAAACTTGATATCCACGGGATGGAGTTAGAGGAACTGAGATTTGGCCAGGAGAAATTGAAAGAATTAGTACAGGACGCAAGAGAAGAGATCGATAGAGGGAGCTTAACAGCGAAAGAAGCAATAAAGGTAAAAAGAAAAATTGAATGTTTTTTTACAAATGTTTTTTGAATTAAAAGATAAAGCCGATACGACTATGAAGAAAAAAATAGGTCTGAAGAGGAAACATTTAAACTGACTAGAATGGGGGCAATGAATACGATACAGGACTTTTTGAACATTGAAACCGTCAGTGGAAGCCAGTGGAAGAATGATTCGATAAAATTTCTCGATAATAGATACTACGTATCATGGCCATGGAAGTCAAATATTGCACTCATTTCGACAGGTTACAGTTTAGCTTTTGATCGACTGAAATCATATTTAGCTATGATAACTGGGAACAAGAAACTATTAGAAGATTATGACGCGGTATTTCAAGAGCAATTAAAAAATGAAATAATTGAATTTTGTAATGAGCAAAATTCAACTAAAAATGCAATGATTTTTATCTTCCTCACCACCCAGTAATAACTCCGTGCGAGACAACAACGAAAATTAGAATTGTGTTTGATGGTTCAGCTAAAGCAATGAAAGGAGAAAAGTCTGAACGAATTGCTTTATAGAGGAAGAGTATCAATGCAAGATTTGGGAGTTATTTTAATTCGTAGCAGAGAATTTTCTTAATATTCGGAATGTAGTTCGGCATTAAAATTATGTTTCGTTGATTTCACTCAGATAAAAATTC
The DNA here is from genome assembly GCA_030762985.1 of Adelphocoris suturalis. Taxonomy (NCBI): domain Eukaryota; kingdom Metazoa; phylum Arthropoda; class Insecta; order Hemiptera; family Miridae; genus Adelphocoris; species Adelphocoris suturalis. Next base: position 34,816,617 of record CM061045.1, read on the forward strand.
TAAATCATCTGGTGTTGATCTGGTCATTGTTTTATATTTGAAATTCATATGAATAAAGGATCATTGTAGTTTGAAACCTTGAACCGAGTAGTCGATTCGTAATAGTTGAAAAGAAAATAGTAATAGGAAGTAGAAAGAGAGCAATAGGTACCTATAATAGGAATGGTAGCAGACCAGAACTAGTATACTACATATTATACCTACCCAATGTAAATTGGACTTCTCGTTAAATATACATGAATATATACATATATATAGTTTATATTTCACATTATTTTATATAACTTATGTATAGTTCATTTATATTCTAATTGCTAAACACAACTCGAAATTTAGAACAAAATTGATTTTATATATTGTTTTGGGGAAAAGTACTCCTTACTTACTTTTAAGGCTTCTCCCCTGTCAGGCTCAGCTGGCTTCATGAGCAGAGTGTCATCGAGAATGAACCTTCGCATTGACTGGACGGCTCCCTCTCTCCAACTTACTCTTGGCGATCGTTCTTGTGCCTTTGGCGAAGTATTCCTAATTTTGGTAAAAAGAATCGCATGCTATTAGTGGACATTTTCGGAACCGTCATGTTAGTGTTCTGGAAAAAATGGCTTCAATGTCATCGTCAAATTCAATTCTGTTATTATCGTGTTATTAGAATTAGGTCATCTACATTTGTTTATCAAGGAAGATTACATGAAGCCATGTTACCGTCAGGCTATGCTAGACTGGTTGACATTATTTCACTGACCAGATCCCTCACTCTTTACTTGAAGATGATTTAAAATTCTCCGTATCTACCATGATTCGTACCCCTTTTTCGTCACGCTTCTTGGATAAATAGTACCTATCATTAATCGCGTGAAGATTTCTCTTAATCCTCGATACTCCAGAAATAAAATGTTCTAATGCTCTAACTACGGTCATGGACCAGCGTCCATAGCTGTACGGCTATGCCACCATCCGATTGGATTTAAGTGTTTTCCTATGGTGAATCATATAGTTTTTGTCACATAAAAACATGATAAAAACCAGAAAACTGTGAAACAACCTAGTGCAAAGTGTTACCTATGGTGAGAAAATGTATTTAGATTGTTCTTTATTCTCAAAGTTCAAGTTCCAATTTTCCTCATCATCGTTCTTGATTTCCCACATTAACCGTATAATTTTTTATCCAAGCGAACTATAAGTTTTAAAAAGTAACTGAAAACATTCAGGAATATTTTTAAAAAATCACCTCGGATAATAGTCTTTAAATGTCGGTCAATTTCATACGCCAGACCTTCGTAGACCGTGAAAAGGCGATTTTTCAAATAATACGTAACATTAGCAACATCTATATTAACATTTATTTTCACTGACATTTCTCCGCTGATACCTTCTGTTACATGAAACAATGAAGAACTGGCAAAAATAAATAGATTGGGAAAAGAGGAGAAAATGTCTTGCTTGAACAAAACATGGTATCCCTGCCAAATCGGATCGCTCTCTCGGATATCTCTTTGTATGTAACATAGCGATATTGCCGACCGCCGAAGAGATTGCGCTATCGCTGCCCGCCACGACAGACCGCGTTCTGTGTAGCCAGGCTTTAAGGTTTAAACTTCGAAGGAAATCATAGATTGACATACAACTCGTATTTTCTGACAGGTGACACCACTACCACCAGCGTGGCACTGTAGATTTGTGACGCTAGATATGTTCCTAGCGGGCATATATTAATTATATCACCTGCATTTCAAGCCCTATAATAAATATGTTATCAGCGCTTCGTGGTATAACCAAATTTAACGGCACCGTAGCGCCGCTTCTTGGCACCGTGTGACAATAAACCACAGACATCTGCGGAGGACAGTGTGGAGTATATTGTCACTGCTGCAAATCGAACTGAATATCCTGATATGTATTTGTAAATCACCCACTCTCTAATGTCGCTTATGTCCATGTATTGCACAGAGTCTCATGTTTGGTTAAACACCCTGCCAAGAGGGTGTGACATTTGTCGGTTGTTGTGCTCTTGCTTGTACATGATTTTATCAACAGTTGACCTCAACAATGACGGAGATGCGTTCATTAAGCTCTGCCGAAAGGTCAGTACTGACGTTTCGGCGTTTCGTAATTCCATGTTGTCGTTTTCTGTAATTATCTTGAATGTTTCGAATCACCTGGGATTTTAATTATGCTGCCAACCTTCACCTGACCAAAGGTTGTGCGGTAGGTAAATCACATCAAATATTCTTGAAATGTAAGCGTTTTTCGCTTGTGGAATTCGTTTTGGAAATCAAAAATTGATCATAAATTTTTCGCTTTTATTTCTTGACTATGAGTCCACAATGTTTGATTGATCGAACAACACCCTCGCCACCCTAGTGTCTCACTTGACACCTCGTGCAATGCCGCTAATGACCCTTCAGGTTGAGATGCGGCTAAATTCTTGAAAAAACAAAAACAAAAAAAGACCCTAGCGTAAAACAACTTACGATATCATAATACATCCATCACGCATCCGTCATGCATTCATTACATTTCTTTTTTTTGCGTCATTACATTTTTTTTCTTAGCATATCAATATGTTTGATTGCCTCATTGGTGGTGGACTCCGTGTCTCGAAATGTCATTGTAGCACATGATATGGTCGGCAGTACTTATTAGTTCAAGATATGGCTACGATAATATGATCGTGATTGGTTCTGATACATTATGTGGAATTGGTTCGGGTGTATTAAAGGAAGGGACAATATCGTAACGAATTGCGTTCTCCACCCAAGTTCCCAAGAAATAGTAATTAAACAGCTTGCGCATTTTAATAATCTACCAGAGTTTGGAACTCGTAGATCCGTTTTCCCGCACATTCTTCGGTTTTAGATACTTTCATTCTATTTTCCGCAGCCTTCATCAGTGTGGTTCTGACGGGCTCATCACGTTTCAAGTAAATGGGGCTTATCACGAGACAGTGTTGAGTTGGAAAAGAAATCACGAATACGAAACTTCTTGAGCTTAATACGGAGTAACCCCCCGTTTAATTACTTTCCCCAGAACTATACTTAGCGAGAAAAACATCAAGATGTTTGCGTTTACTTGGCAGCATATGTTACATAAAGAGTTTCTACTGCATGCCCATCAATCAATCACTTTAATTGCCTAGTCTTCGCTTCACTTGAAGAAGACTTCATTAAAACCTGGTTGTTGAGTAATTGACAGAGCGCGCTCATTAGTATGTATCTTCCACGGAAATCGATTGTGGTTCGAGGCACACAGTTGTAATTCCAGTTGCACTATTTCTCACTTGACATGAGAGATATACGTGGATTATTCATCAGATTGCGATTTAGGATGTTATGAAGCATAATCAATCATACTTGGTTCATTTCTCCTTCAATTGAGTTTGGTCCGCTCAAGATCTCTATTCGAATCTAACGCATATATTTTATTACTGTTGGCTTTCGTATATGGCAGCATCGCCATAAATACTAAAAGTTCGTGTATTGTAATAATTCCGTTAACTCAATACAAACCAGGATCGTTTAACCTTGACAGGTCTGTTACTGTTGTATCAGGGAGTTTTCTGAGAGGGCATTATTGTGATTGCAGATCAGGAGACATTGGACTTTTGTTCCTGTTGTGTACCATAGCACGGGCCAGTCGTATGTAAGCTTACTGCCTCAAGGTTCTGTGGTTGGAGCAGATTGTCATAATCGCATTCGTGGTATGAGCACGTATATCCCGATGATAACTGGAGAAGACTAAACTGTCTGGATGGCGTTCTCGGGAAACACGTAGTTTTTGATCAGGTTGCATGGATAATGCTGCTATTTAGGGATTAACATGACGTTGTGAGTGCGGGTTAGTCAGTTGGTCAAACCCGTCGAGGGGTGAATCCTGGCAAATCTGATTCCATTCTGTGCATACGTATCCTCCGTCCACCAGAGCCATAATTATTCATCTTGATGGTCTCGCCCTCATCAATATGACCGGCTACACTCCGCCTGTCCCCGTTTACTTTGTCATCTCTGCACCCACGCTTGGATGTAAATGTGATGAGAAAGGTAACCTAGCCTCTCCCTTCCGTCATCTTTTAAAGCTGATATGAATCAAGATTTATAGGGTCACTTGTCTTCTACATCACCAGTTTGCGCTCCTGTTGGTACATGAATGGTATAATGTGTAAATAGCATTATGGTCTTCATTCTTCAGCTATCTAACACTCCATCTCCCTTTGTTTCGTTATGCTTATTTACGATCGGCCAATTGCGTAGGGTTGCAAACCAAATCCAGTCAGTGAATACTGAAACCAATTTTTTTTTTTTTTTTTTTTTTTCCAATTCCTAATTTTTTGTTGCACTATTTCTTTTTCCTTTCTTAATCGACCAAGAAACAATGTTGCAAGGATCGCACTGTAAATTATTCAGGTGATAACATTTTTTCACGATGGTCTTATATCAGTTTTTCTATGGAATTTGTATGAGTTCATCCACCTGAATTCATAGTCAAACAAAATCTTAAATTTATTTACTAATCGTAAGTCTAATTAGATACTAAGAAGATGCGAGGTTTTGAATGACAGTGGCTTTGCCATTGATCAGTTCTAGATAGAATCCGCTTGGTGATAGTCGATTTAATTGGTTCCGTTTCATCAATCATATCCGTCGTCATGATCTTTAGTAAGAGAATTATGGTTCTTGATCACGCGAAACATCTATCAGTTAAAGTGGGCTGTAGCTCTGTGACTTACGGATTAGTTGACGTTCGTGTTTTTTCTTTCTTAGTTCTTGAATTTCAAAACCATTTTGAAGATCGCCACTAAACAAGCGTAGCTATGTTAAATTTTTGAAATTTCACAGAAGAGTAAAAAAAAAGAACCAACAGTGGGCAGATTTTTGGCTCAAATTTAAGAAAGGCGGTAGTTCCACAACTTAGGAGTTATTGTCGTAGAAAAAGCTTGTTTCAAATTTTCTCTTACGTAATTTTACAATAATATTGCGTATAGTTAAGCTACACGATTCGCCCGTTCACCATATGGGCTGTTTCTGATTCTTCCCGGTCGAGGGCATCAGTTTTACCACTCATCCCACGAGTTGGTTCTATGATCTTCACTAAGAGATTGTTCATAAAATTAAGCTTCAGCTTATAAAGTGACTAAACCACAATAATAAGAGCAGCTCTCGCTGCAAAGACGTTCATTCAGCGAGGTAAGTTTTTCGGAAACTGGCTTTGAGATGTAGGGTGGCGCAGAATTTAGCAACACTGCATTTGACATCCTTCCAGTCTTTGAAATTGCTACGCCAAGACTTGGGGTTTGATATGTTCCTATCCGCTTTATTGTGTGAAATGTTCAAAGAGGATGACGTTGTTCTGAAATATCACGAATATACTGACAAACGCAGAAATTCGGGACGCCAGGAGCAGCATAGCTATGAAACATTATATGTTTGTTGTGTAACATATACGGTTGTATGTGGCTTTTCCTCTACGGGTTTATTTACCATGTTGGTTACTATGGTGAGAAACCAGGTGGAAAAATTGAGTATTCTGTTTTTGTAATTGATGGAGGTGACGATGAAGAACAGATAATTGACACTTTACAAGAACGTTGGGAAATCAAAAAGTGTGCTTGAAATAGCCCTGGAACGAGGAAACCTTCATATCTATAATAATACTATATAACTCTACGACTTGTCGAGTAACCACTTTTCGGAATATAGCGCAAAGTACGAGTAACTAAACAATCTACTCGGTTCATTTCCACCGACTAAACAACAAGTTTTTTATCCACACACGTCGGCACACCGGTAGAATCGGAATATTTGCACAATTTTCCTAGTATTCGCCGGCCTAATACACTATGTACACCACGTAGTTGGTTGATCTGGGTCACCAACCACGAAAGGCAAGTTGTCCAAACTATTAAGAGGAGACGTGTCGAACGTATCTCTGAACATAATTGTTAGCGTTAATTTTAATTTTGTTAGTCTAGCTCACCTTGTAAACTTTCTTTTCCCTCTCGCCACTTCCCCCAACCACGAGGCCGAATGTTTGTTGCGTTGATAGCATCGACAGAAATAAACTCTTTTCTTTGATTTAATTGATAAAAATGACCTGATGTTTGCTGAGGCTCCCACTTATTTTTGCTATGTCTTTAAGAATCGAGTGCTCAGCTTCCACTTGAAACCGCTATTATTTTCCTTTTACAATCTGAATTCGTTTATGGTTCAGCGTTGCGTGTCATGGACGAAGAAAAGACTAATATTCACGCATGCTTTAGTCCTCAAGTTTATATTTCCTCAATGAAAGTTCTGAGATTAAACTGAAAACTAACTAATATTTGAAGCAGTCAGGCGATTTTTCCAATTATACATATATTTCCTACAAGTGTCGTTGATTTCCATGTTTCTTTTGGGAAGGTAATTCACTGGTAACTTGGATAGAAAATTCCAATCAGGTGACAAAAGTGATCAGAAGAGATCTGTTAATCTTATGGTACGTTAAAATACTGGTACTTAATCCGTATGTAACTGTCACAGTTGTCCTAGCAACTCGAAAGTGTGGTCTGCCTTGATGACTTGGCTACATGCGGTTATAATTTTAGAATGACCGTTTTTACACCACAAAACCCAAAAATGAGTCGAATAAAATAAGTACCTCGCAAAGCGGTTGG